>VYZU01052136.1:4623-38386 GCA_013401355.1 Ceyx cyanopectus
GTGGTGCTAGGGGACATGGTTTAGGGACCCTGGCAGTGTAGGGTTAATGGCTGGACTTGATGATCTTTAAGGTCTCTTCCAACCAAATGATTCTATGATTCTAGGAATGATAATTCCTCGGGAAGTAGAGGGAGTACTTGCTCTGTTTTGCCTGGTATGTGTAAAGACTCTGAAAGCCTCCTTATAGCCTCTTACATACTTACGCTATGTGTTCACAGCAAGGTCATACAATCTAGGCCTCTATCATTTCAACATGAGCTTACTGAAACTATTTATCTGCGGGTATGTAATTGATGGACCTGGAGGTTTGGTGTTTCTTCACCCTGTCTTAATACTCTTTAGTACATCATGCTCCCAAACAGATCTCAAATTCTTGGAACGTGGGCTAGGGCACTTTTTACAAACCATTTAACAAGTTGAGGTATGATACCCTAAGGTCTCTGCAGTCTACAAGTGTTTAATCTATTTCATTTAAACAAATTATGAATTGTGTGATGCCTGTTTAAGATTCCACTATTTCAAATACTTGGGTAAAGAATTAATAAATTTCCATGGTACAATTTAATTAGCTCATGGAACTGCTCATTTTATAGAAACTGCCCAAGGCTGACAGCTGTGAAACACTTGTTTAGTCATCTCATTAATGACAAGGTGAATGTTACAACTATTTTCTAAAATAGCACAGTATGGGTGTTTCTCAAAACAATTTCCATAATAAAAAAGGAATAGGAAGCTTTAGTTCAACTGCATATCCCTGAAATGGACACCATAATTTTATATCATGAAGTATCCCATTACAGTGGGCAAGTATTGTGCGTGTTTGGAGTCCTATCTTCTAGAACAAGATGATGCACTAAAGCTTAGGAGTTACAAAGATGAAATACAGAGCATTTGAATCCCACAAATTTTAAGCCCAGCACTATTTTAATACTCAGTCTTACAAGACCTTAAGAAATACACAAGATGCCCAAGAAATGGCACCTTAGAACTTACCCCTTTGCCAAAACTTATCCTATACAGATGCTTAACTGGAATAACCAGATTGAGAAATGATGATGATGGGAACCCTTCTGAAATATTGAAGTGTAGTATTCACTGAACATGCATCAGAGGCTTTGGTATTTGGGTCATCTTAATGCTTCAATCTTCTGGTACTGTGTCATTCTTTTATTGTGCATACTTGCTCTATTAATGCTTTGTCTTGTGCTGCTGTCCTTTAATGCCTCCTTGTGTAAACCTCCCATTTGGTTTTAAATTTGATTGTAACTGGGTTCACTTTGCGTGACTATTATGAGGCGGAGACTTACAAACCACTCACCTCCTAGTGTTATCCTTTAGGCATCACTATTATTCCTACTTCAAGGATGCTAAGAACATGTTTGTGTTCCTTAAATAGTCTTATCTTGTGAACGAGCCACAAAACCAAGTTTGGATTGAAAAAGCAAATGTTCAATTGTTGTTGCATTGTTGTGGTTAGGTTTTAAAAGACCTTTTTTGGACACTTTAAAAAGTTTAAATATGGTGGGTTTTTTACTGCTTGTTCTTTGACCCTCAGAGGGTCAGAGGTGGGGGTTTTTTGTCTTTTGAATTAAATAAAACAGGTCTTTGGGTTTTCTGAGATCCAAGGCTCTTCTGAAAGACTTGGCTTGTCATTTAGAATGAACAAAATGAGAAATAACATGATGCTCTGAATTCTTCCTGCAGTTATAGTCAGGAACTGTCTGCTATGTGTAATTCCAGTCTGGTTGTGGTGGCTGGACTCACTCAGTAAATAAGGAATCTTACAGACACTCATTATAAAAGCTCTTCAGATTTCCTTCTGGTTGTTGTTGTTTCCCTTTGCATATGGTTGGAAGTGCACTCAGTGCTGTTTCTGTTAGGATCTGTTAGGTCTTTCCCTGTCCTTGATGACAGCACAGTCTCTAGGCATCAAGCAGCTCCTGGTTTTGGCAAGAGTTGTCTGCTTATCCAGTATCTGTGCATTTATGAATTAATGAATCCTATGCATAGGACTTTACATAGATTCAGTGTCCATTTCACCCAATATTCCTTGCTGGAAGGTTTTATTCGAAGTATTTCCAATAATAAAAACAAACACAAACAAACAACCCCCTACAACTTACAACCAAACCTTAGTTATCTTAGTTTTGTCTAATTACTGCACAAGCCAGCCCTCATGTGAGCCTACAGAGGTTTCTCTTTTGCCAGTTTTGTGAGAAATTTTAAATTTCTGTGGATAAATTATGTGTGGATAGAATACCAATTCCTTCTCATTAATATGCTCAGTAATAATAATGTTTAATTAGTTTAGACTTGCATTGCAAATGTCCTGTCTGTTTCTGGTCTCTCTAAATATGGATTAAAATTAATCTTTATGCTTTTATACTGAGGCAATTTTAAGCTGAAAACAATAATCAAAAGGAGTAAACAAATGCAGGATTATTATAATACTCCGCTTGCCCAGCACTTGATGGTCCAATAATGCAGAAGTACCTAAAACTACTTAAAGTGTCAAAGAATTTCCACAAAATTAACTCCTTGAAACTACCTACAAAGCTCTCCCTAAGAAGTTTTTTAAAGTAGTTGTAATGATTTTGAACAGCTGTGATTGATTCTCCTGCAATACAGTCCAATCCTGACAGGCTAATACCTTATGCAGGGGAAAATAATTTTCAGGTACACTTTACACAGTGTACACCGTGGACATAAACAAATGCACTGTTGATAAATCAAAGCCCAGTGGAGGAGGATCCTGTGGCTACAGAGGCTTGACATTCTCCAGCCTTCCCCAGGACTGTTGCAGCCCATTTGTTTTACCTTTGCTGCTTCAGGTCCCTCACACTAATTTCCCCTTTGGAGGGGTGTGCTGGGGAGGCAAAGCTGGTGCTGTGCAGGCAAAGCTGTTGCTGGGCAGGCAAAGCTGCTGCTAGTCAGATAGCTACAGCAGTCAGGAAATAGAGCATTGTTCATGAAGGACACACTACTCTTCCGACTTAGATTGTGCTTCCTTTCAGACCACAGAGCCATAGCCACATGATTTTTAGATATAAGGGACTTTCCTGTCATCGTAGGAGGATTAGGTAACAGCCCTACTGCTTCTTCCCTCCCTGTTGGGGGTTAGGATCTGGTCCAAAATCAACAAGAGTCTGTGGACAGAATCTCATTGACCAATGCTGGTTTTTAACGTCAGGCTCTATAAATAAAGATAGTTTCCATGGAGTGGAAAGATTGAAATCATTTCTCCTGTAGACTCCACCCTGCATCTAGCAGTCCCATCAATCTTCAGTGTGAATGTGTATGCTGGGAGCCTAGTAGGAACAGAGTTAGGCCTTACAGAGTGCTCACAAAATTAAAGATATCCTGGATTTTGGGCATTTTCTAGCCCAGCCTCTTGCTCAAAGCAGGACTGCCAGCAGTGCTGGATCAGGTCAGCCATGGAAACCTTAGAAAACCTTAAAGGATGGAGACCTTGCAGCATTAGTATTTCATTCCAGTAACACATTCCCCACCTAGTGAAAAACTTTTTCTAGCATCTGGCTTGATCTCTGAAGTAGAGATATCTGCCTATGCCACTAGTTGTTATCTGCCACTATGGAGAAGAATTTGGCTCTGTCCTCTAACTGACCTTCAGGCAGATGTAGGCTTCTAGTAGAAACCCCCTGCTCAGCCTCCTTCACCTCACTAAACAGCACTGGGTCCCTCAACCTCCTTGTAAGGTCTGTGTCCTGGGGCCCCATCTCAGTAGCCATCTACTGCATCCTCTCCAGTTCCCCAACATTTCCTTTGAATGGAATGCCCTGAAGTCAACTACAGTATTCCAGCTGCAGCTTCACCATTTCTGAGCACATGAGGCATAGTGCTTTCTCTCACTTTGCTGACTACATTTCTAACCTAGCCCAGCATGCAACTTTCCCCACTTGTAATGAGAGCTGTTGGCTCGTGATCAGTTCAACTTCCGTCATAACCCCAACATCCTTTCCAGCAGGGCTGCTTGGCAGCCAGTGGAGCCTTATTTCTACTTTGCAACCTTATGTCATCCCTGGGCTTACCTACCATGTAACCAGAAAAAAACCCCAAACCCCCAGTATTTTCATCCAGTTTTCAAGATCAACTTGACTTAAAGGGATTTTGTACTTGTACTGTTGCCTTGATCTACAGCAGCAATCAGCATCGGCTTCAGGATCTGCAGGCAGCTCTGTGTGCTTCTGTGTCTGGGCTGTACCCAATATGGTGCTTTTCACACTTATGTAGTTTTCCCTCTTGGCATTCTTAATTGCTGTAAAAAGTAGCTATCTGACCCTTTCCTGTAATTGCTCTCATTAATTACTGTCAGTTAACAAATATGAAAGCCCATCTGCAGTCACTAAAGAGTTACAGCTTCTATATCCAACCAGGAAATTTTCCGTGCTTGCAGGCAGCCAATAAAAGGAGAGATCAACAAGGCAGCTGACTCAGGCAGGAAAGCTGGGGCTGTGGTAGGACGCAGTTCAAAGCCGACTCGCACTTGGTATCTGCAGCAGATTCACTTGGTTGTTCTTTAGTTTTTATGCCCATATTTCCAGAGGTAAGTTGTTTTTTTGTTTCAAATTTACTGAGGTATTTGACTATTAACATAATGTAGTTTCTCTTGAACTAAGGACAACATCTTGACTATTAATTACTTTAGAAAAAACAAAAAGTACTAAACAAAACAAACAAAACCACCATCTTTAAAATTACAAACTTGAAATAAATGGTTTCATAGCAGTCTCTCTTCTGCCCCTGGCTGCCCAAGTAGGGGAGGATGACAAAGTTATCAGAGACTTTTATGGAAAAAGAATACAAAGCCCTTTGTTGCAGAGGTCACTTAAGAAATATTGGGTTTGTGGTTTGGTGGTGAGTTTTTAGAAGGGTCTAGGAGAAAATGCATTCAGAAGATCAGAACTGCAGAAAAAAAAGGCTTTGGTACCAAACTTGCAATCTGGAGGGTGGAGAGACACTTTGTTACCTGTAACTGTTTGATAGTCCAGTATTCTAGGATTAGTTCTTACAACTGTTTTAGGAATCTGGGCAGCCACTAGATAAATAAATGATTTCTTGTTTTAGGGTTAAACTCTTCTGGAGATTATCAGCAATTTTCTCTAAATCAAGTCGAGGTGTGGAAAAAGATGTACAAATTCAGACACTGGGACAATGGTGCTTGACATGTCATGGTTTCTAACAGAGGAAGATTGAAGTGGTTTTCATTTTGGTTTTAGAAAGTCTCTAGTTAAATTTGATTTTGTAAATGCAAACTGGGAACTGATGGCTCTGATGGCTAACTTTTTTTTTTCATCTCAGTATCCAGTTGGGAAGAGTTTATAAAACTGCTGTAGCTTTACTTCATTCAATTATAAATAAGAATAGATACTTTCAGGAATGGGTTAGATCCTATATTCAATAAAACTTGTACTATATTTGGTCTTGAGTAAATTTTGTTTGCTATTTAAATTATTATTTACTGTAGTATTTAATAAAAATGAGACATAATTTTGCTCCTGACAGACTTCATATTATCTCCTTTTTATTTAGGTTGGTAGAGATGTGTGGTCTGTCTTTGCAATCTTAAAGATAAATGGTTTATTTGGAAATTTATCTTCATTAGAAGGATTTTTGTTTGTTTGTTTATTTTGTTTTGGGGTTGGTTGNGAAGCTTTTAATCTGTCTGTCAGCCTGATACCCCCCTGGATTTATTCTTTAAGGATACATTAAGTGAAGCACCAAAGGGAGCTATTGCTTTCAAACTATATTAATCTAACAAAAAGCAAGAAGTTCAATTGTGCGTTCCTATCAGAATCAAATACTGTTAAACTGATAAATTACATGCTGAATTTTTATTTGCATTTTGATTGTTATTAGATGCAAAACTGAGTTTGGTACCCCTCTGATTATGAACATACCTGCATAGCACAGCTCGGATACTGAGATTAAGCAAAAATAAGTTGGTCATGAACTAGAAGCAGTTCAGCAATGAGCGTAGGCTCATTATCTTCAGGTTTTTGTTTCTATATTGCTTGTGGAGAATAAATGATCTGATAAAAGTCAGAAGATTTTAAGGCCTTCTGCATCCCAGAAGCTCTTTTTATAGAATGACACAATTTGCACTCAACGGTCCTTCCTGGTTACTTGAAATTTTTGGCCTTGTTACTTAAGCTCCATCATGTGTTGAGTTTTCTAGCCCTGGTCTAATGGACCCTGAAAGAAGTGTCTCAGTTTGAGTTCTTCTGATTCACTGACCACCAATCTTGCAGTAATTCTCACCAACAGTTTCATCATATATATCTGTTTTCTTAGCTTGCTTGTCTTCCTCTTTCACTTTTGGTTATCTTTAGTCTAATGCAACTTCATGGATGTAATTTAGAAAGTTACTCAGGTAGTAACACAATGATGCTTTGCAGAGGTTTTCTCTAGTCTATGTCTATGTGCATTGTCATACAATGGGTCTGAGACATCCAGATGGTCCTGCAGAGGTACTGTATAGAGAGCACTGGCCAAATTAGTGGCTGCTATAAAGACACACCTCCATCTAGCAGAGTTGTCACCTTAGAGCAGTAGGAAATAAGCCTTTTATCTTTGCCTTCACATGTGATGTTGTATTAAAGAAGAGATGCAAGAATGATGCAGAGCACACTGAATAATTGTGGGGTTTATGGGAAATAGGGAAACTCTATTGGTCTAGCATGTAATTAAGAGACTGGTTTGTTGTCTGCATAATTCAGCATCACTTTAAAAGAACATTTTAAAAAAATAAATAATGGCCCCGCATTTCAAAGTCATCAGATGGAAATAATAATGAGCAATTAATTAGCACCTTGGAGCCTCAGACAGCAAGTTATGGTCCAGACACTCCTTTGCAATTAATGCATTTTTCCTGTCTTTATAAGGCAAGTCTGACACAGAGTGGTGAAAGGAAGCCCGTTGGATTAGGGTTATAGTTTTTGGGAAGTAAGGGGCGGTGCAACTTCACTGTGCTTTGGTAATAGGGATGATTTGTAGTTCTTACAACTTTTCTTTTTCCCCCAAGCCAGCTATCAAGAAATGGCCAAATTACCTGCAGTAGCTGAGGAAGATTTGGATAGCTTTACCTTGACCAGCACAGGCTCAGGCTTTGCACTCAAAGCCTTTCATGTTTCTTGGAACACTCACATCTCTGTGAAGCTGCTGACCAGTCGGGACACTGCCGAGAGGTACATGTCTTACTTGGCCAACTAAGCACACGGGTGGGCAGCACAGCCAGACCTGCAGCAATGACACTGCCCAGGATCCACTGATCCCCAAACATCTCCTTTCCTAAAATCCTGACCATCCAAGAGGAAGCTTGGATCTGTGCAGTTCTACCAAGAAACAAGCTCTATGTTGTTGTTTGGTTTTCGTTTTTAACAGATTTTCATAAAACTAGAACTGAATCTTAAAGTCTTTAATTATCTCTATTACAATAATGTCTACAAAGCCTGTTCAGTAATAATCATCATGCTACAGTATTACACCTTTCTGAAGGTTAAAAATATTCAGGGTTTTTTTTGTGGTTGGGGTGGGGGATTGCTTGGCTTTAAACAATTAAGTCCAGCAATTTTGTAATCAGAACAAATGTTATTTGTTTGGTAGCTTCATTAAAGAAAAAGTGTGTCCTTTGTCCTGCTCCATATTTTCTTTAAATCAAACAAGCCAGCCTCAAAACAATGGTTAGTTACAGAAATCAACATTTCATGTCGCTTCGAATTCACTATGCTATCCTGATTTAGCCTCTTTTGACTCAGCTTTGCTCCTTAAATCTAAAGCTTTTCTCTCTTTCTACCAATCTCATATTCTGTTTACACTGTGCAGTGTTTGGAAGGGCTGGGGGAATAAATGCTGTCTTATTCTGGCTGCAAAATATTTAACTGTGTGCTGATAAGTCTTTAGACTTGGGGAAATAAGCATTAAAACAGGTGTGGCTGTGAATTATTTCCAGTGATTTGTATACAGGCTTGTGAATCAACACTGTAAATATGAGAGAATGAAACTGAAGTCTCCATGTAAAGGTTTGTTACAATAATGAGAATGAAAATAATTCAACATACAGTTGATTTCAACAGACTTGGAGCTCAATGAGTTTTCAGCTCAAGCACCATAGGAATATCAGATCTTTGAAATCAACAAAAAGTCACCAAGAAAAATTGAACCTGTTGCAAGCTCAGTTATTTCCATGAATATACACAGTTGAATTGATAGTTCAGTGTTTCCTGTGTATGAAGATTTAAGTGTTTGAAGTCCTCAGACAATAAAACTTAATTCTCCTGATAATGATCAAAGCAAAGCTTTGTTATTCTCTATAAGTAAACTATGAATTCAGGTCTACAGTCCAAGTATAGCTGAGCCTGAATCAAATTGGACAAAGTCACTAGAGTGGGACTGCTTACATCAAATCTGAATTTGGCTTCATTTTATATCATACTCTGACATGCTATATCGTATATCATTTACATAACACAGTCCTATTAGATATGCATGGAAGATTATAATTTATAACTGTGGATCTCACTAATAGCAAAAAGATACAATACAGGCTTTTGGGGACAATAATGGGGAAAAAAATATTTTTTTTCTTAAACTAGCATTCCACATAATTCAACTTTCTTCTGCCTTTGCACTTCAATCCTGCTTTAAACTGAGCTCTTAGGTTCGTATTAAAGCATCCAGAGGTCTTCTGGAACATTATATTAGAAAAATACACTATAAAAGGGATTGTCTCATTTTCTTAGATTTGCTTGGAAGATTATATAATATTGGTTTTATTGGTAGAATTATATTAGCTTGGTTTGACCATATGCTTCTCTCGTTTCCATATCATACACAGTCTCATCTCTAGCTGAAATTCAGTCTAACCTCCCTCTTAATTTATTTTTTTTCTTTTTACAGGGCTTGGAAGCTGCTACTTCAGGACATAGCAAGTGTCAGATGCTGTGAGTCTGAACGTCTCCTGCCTCCTCTTGGGATTTACCAGTACAATGGACTTGTGGGGATAGTGACTGAGTGGATGAACAATGGATCCCTCCACTCCCTCATCCATGAGGTATGTTAAGTCCTCTTTTATGTGACAAAAGTTAATTACAAGGTCAGGCAACAGAGAAAAATCTGCATGTCAATTATGGACAGTAGTGATAATCAATCTGTTCTGTACCCTTTCTACTGTATTTCCATTCATCAAATGCAAATGTGAATAGTAACAAGTCCTGTATTTTGTGTTGCTTAGAGTCAACTCTACCCAGAAGTTCCATTTCCCTTACTCATGAGGATCCTGTCAGATGTGGCTGAGGGGCTGCATCACCTTCACAGCCTGGAACCTGCCTTCTGCCACTGCAGCCTGAAACCTTCCAATGTGCTTTTGGATACACATTACAGAGCCAAGGTAGGAGCTTCTACTTTTATCCTGTAAATGTAAAATCCAGTGTTTGTCCTACTGTTGCTAAAAAATCTACTAAATCTACTAAAAATCTACTTTTTCTCCTCTATCTGTAGATATCAGATTATGGTCTAACTAACTGGAGGAAGCAGCAACTAAAGTCAGACCTGCAGAACTGCAGCCAGAGGAGCTGTGAGGATTTAGTGTACCTCGCTCCAGAAATACTTGAAGGAGGCATTCCATCCCAGGAAGGTGATATTTACAGGTGAATGGGATTTCTAAGGGCTGGTCATACCTAGTCCTTGCTACATTCTGCAGTGTTGCAAAAATACTTATTTCCAAAGACACCACAGTAAAAATGTCAGCTCTACATTGCAGGATGATATTATTCCACACTAAGCCAATTACAGCAGGGAATGAAAATTGAAATAAAGCAGAAGAGGGTGTTCTTTTAAACATTCTGTACTGTAGCAAGATATATGAGCAAACAGGTATGTTTATCCTAGAGCTGCTTCTTCCCTTTTTGGTTGCTCTGCTTCTGATTCATCCATCTATAGCCTCCTTGCTTCTGCCTCTGATTTTGCAGACTGAGCTACTAATTAAATTTTATACTACCCAAGTCATGAGTTATTTATTTAGATCTATGGTATCACTGGAACACTTCCTAGGATGTTAGAAAAGTATAAAAGGTATTTGGAGCCCTGTTAATATTTGCTGAAGAAAACAGATACACAGTGAGTCAGAATCAAGTTTGTGGTAGGCTAACTGATGTGTTTGTAGGTATTAGCTGAAAAGTCCAGCCCTTTCAGTTGCTATTTAAATTATCTGAAAACAAAAATTATAAAGGAGAACAGAAAGCTCTGAAATTCACAAGACCAAATGGAAATAAGGTGGTAACCTGAAATGTAACTCTGATCCTATATGGGAAAAAAAAAACAACTGACAGCTCAGTTGAAATGGAAACAATAATGCAGGAAAAACAATATCACAGTATCAGGGAAAACTTGGAAAGGCTTTGTCTTGAAAAACTCCTTTCTCTTAAACCAAGGGACTTGCTCTTGGAAATGAAACTTAGATCTGATTGCAATCAACTGACCAATCTTTCACTGTTCTTTTTTCCAGCTTTGGAATACTGTGCTGGGAGAGCCTAAGCAGACGGAAGCCTTTTGAAGGCATTTGCTTCTGTTGTTCAGGTCAGATTTTTGTTGCCCCAGTCTTTTCCACAAATTCCCTTATGGTAGGGAAATCATGATACAAACAATATTATCTTTTCAGATGTCCCTTTGTTTTTTATGCTACTCAGAGCTCCCCATTATGGGATGTAAAGATTATAATCCCTCAGAAAATCCTCTTACCCCACTTGTATCATCTCTCTCATCACCTCTGTGCTTGCTGAAGCACTGTTACTGAGCTGGGCTTTCCACTTAACTTTTGTGAGAGAGACTACTACTTTATATTGGACAACTGTCACTTTAAAAATCAGGGAACATTTTAGTGACAAGCAGCTAAGTGCAGAAGCAGTATGCTCATTTTTAAAGTTGCCACGAGTTTTAAATATGAATCAAGAGATGTCAGTTCATGATGAATATTCTTAAGTAAGCACAGAATTTTAATTGCTTAGATGAAAGTGTGAGCAGTTTTAAAGAACTTAAGTTGAAAAACCTTGTATACTAGTTGCCACAGTCCAGAATGACCTCTGTTTCTTGGAGGTGAAAGTCAAACAAAGTCTTCTTTGCTATGGGCTCCATTCTGCATGGCAAAAATGATGGAAGGACTCCTTATTTTACAGGCAGCTTACCTTTTGGAAATACGGACTGAATAGTACCTTACGTGTTCATACAGCTTGTGGCTGCCATCTCGTGGCTGCACAAAGTAGGGTGGGTTTTTGTGCAGTAAGAGTTCTAGTCTTATAGTGCAGGTGTTAGGCTTTCTATAGAACTCTGTGCTTAGAATGCACCCATAAGGATTCCATGTATTCCTGAGGTATTTGTGCACATAGTTCACAATGTGTATTTACATATCCATTTCTGACTTGTTATTTGGACAAGAGTTCTTTATCCTGAAATGCTCTGTCACAATAAGCTGCTATAGCTGCTGTTCAAGGTTAGCAGTAGAGTGTTAATGGATTTTTGCTTTACAAGAAAAGGCAGTCTTTGTTTTAAAACATGCAGAATAATTTAGGCTGATTATAAGTTTAAGGCAGCTCTGAGGTCACTTAATACTTTTTGCAGTGACATTTTCCTACAAATTGCAGGCCAGACAACCCTGCTGGAAGCTCTGACAAGAATCTGCAGCGGTTTGCGGCCTGGTGTTTCAGAAAGGTTTATACCCAAAGATTTGCCAGAAAGGAATCGACTGCTGCACCTTATTGCCCTGTGCTGGCATCAAGAACCAGATTATAGGCCACGTACTGCAGGTAACATTCAGGATTTGCTTTCTTTGCAATATTTATAATGGAGATAGTGTTGTTGAGAACATTGCTCCTGCACTCTAAATCAATACCAGAACAACTGAAGCAGAGGTAGTTTTTGGATTATTAGAGTATTAAAAAAATAGCTTAATTATGTCAAAAATCGAGTTTGGTATACAGGAAAAATGAGTACAAAAAGTTAGGGATACTATCAGCTATATATACTAGTTTAACAAAGATCAATCCATCTTCAGCATTTCTTGATTCCAGTGCATAACCTGTTCCTTTTGAAGTGTGCTATCACTGTTTGTTTTAGTGGAATTATGTTCATGATCCACTTCTAAAAAGATAGCCAAGAAATGTTAAAATGGTGATATTTGAGGACTGTTGAGCAAACTTTCACAGTGAAAGTGCTGAGGAAGAAATTTGCACATAGTTTTATTGTGATTGTATTATACAGTCATGTGTAAGCCTTTGGAAAGTTAGCTCACTATGAATAGTTAAGAAAATTATATTTTAATNGATTATAATCCCTCAGAAAATCCTCTTACCCCACTTGTATCATCTCTCTCATCACCTCTGTGCTTGCTGAAGCACTGTTACTGAGCTGGGCTTTCCACTTAACTTTTGTGAGAGAGACTACTACTTTATATTGGACAACTGTCACTTTAAAAATCAGGGAACATTTTAGTGACAAGCAGCTAAGTGCAGAAGCAGTATGCTCATTTTTAAAGTTGCCACGAGTTTTAAATATGAATCAAGAGATGTCAGTTCATGATGAATATTCTTAAGTAAGCACAGAATTTTAATTGCTTAGATGAAAGTGTGAGCAGTTTTAAAGAACTTAAGTTGAAAAACCTTGTATACTAGTTGCCACAGTCCAGAATGACCTCTGTTTCTTGGAGGTGAAAGTCAAACAAAGTCTTCTTTGCTATGGGCTCCATTCTGCATGGCAAAAATGATGGAAGGACTCCTTATTTTACAGGCAGCTTACCTTTTGGAAATACGGACTGAATAGTACCTTACGTGTTCATACAGCTTGTGGCTGCCATCTCGTGGCTGCACAAAGTAGGGTGGGTTTTTGTGCAGTAAGAGTTCTAGTCTTATAGTGCAGGTGTTAGGCTTTCTATAGAACTCTGTGCTTAGAATGCACCCATAAGGATTCCATGTATTCCTGAGGTATTTGTGCACATAGTTCACAATGTGTATTTACATATCCATTTCTGACTTGTTATTTGGACAAGAGTTCTTTATCCTGAAATGCTCTGTCACAATAAGCTGCTATAGCTGCTGTTCAAGGTTAGCAGTAGAGTGTTAATGGATTTTTGCTTTACAAGAAAAGGCAGTCTTTGTTTTAAAACATGCAGAATAATTTAGGCTGATTATAAGTTTAAGGCAGCTCTGAGGTCACTTAATACTTTTTGCAGTGACATTTTCCTACAAATTGCAGGCCAGACAACCCTGCTGGAAGCTCTGACAAGAATCTGCAGCGGTTTGCGGCCTGGTGTTTCAGAAAGGTTTATACCCAAAGATTTGCCAGAAAGGAATCGACTGCTGCACCTTATTGCCCTGTGCTGGCATCAAGAACCAGATTATAGGCCACGTACTGCAGGTAACATTCAGGATTTGCTTTCTTTGCAATATTTATAATGGAGATAGTGTTGTTGAGAACATTGCTCCTGCACTCTAAATCAATACCAGAACAACTGAAGCAGAGGTAGTTTTTGGATTATTAGAGTATTAAAAAAATAGCTTAATTATGTCAAAAATCGAGTTTGGTATACAGGAAAAATGAGTACAAAAAGTTAGGGATACTATCAGCTATATATACTAGTTTAACAAAGATCAATCCATCTTCAGCATTTCTTGATTCCAGTGCATAACCTGTTCCTTTTGAAGTGTGCTATCACTGTTTGTTTTAGTGGAATTATGTTCATGATCCACTTCTAAAAAGATAGCCAAGAAATGTTAAAATGGTGATATTTGAGGACTGTTGAGCAAACTTTCACAGTGAAAGTGCTGAGGAAGAAATTTGCACATAGTTTTATTGTGATTGTATTATACAGTCATGTGTAAGCCTTTGGAAAGTTAGCTCACTATGAATAGTTAAGAAAATTATATTTTAATGTGACTGTAACCATTGTTTAAAATCAGTTCAAAAAGCAAACGAAGAGGAGGTATGAGGTGGAAGTTGTATTTTTCTAATCTCATCCAGCTACTCAACATAATAGTAGAGTTAGTTGAAATTTGCTGATGCCTATACACACTTTCATATGCAATGTGGTATTTAAAATGCATTATTACCCCTGCAGAATGTGTAGACCTTCTAAATGGAATTTTAACTACAATAAATAAGGAGGCAATTTCCTCTGCAATCTACAATCTGATGGATGCAAAGGTTAGTGTAAAATGTTGTTCTCTTACAAGGGTATTAGTTGATTCATTCAATTGCAATCTTTGTGGTCCATAACTAGGAAAGGCTTTGTCTTCATTGTTTTATTGGACATGAAAGAGCTGGAGAAGTACCCTTTGACACTTCAGGTTCATTTAGGAATTGTAAAAAATAGAAGTTGTGAGGTTCTTCAGAAACTATGACATTTGTAAACTATTTGTGTAGCATTTTTCACTTTCAAGGTGGAGCTTGAGTGACTCTAGTCATAAATGTCTTTATTATGATTGGTGTATAATTCTTTGACTCTGCTTTTAAAGGTATAGTTAAAGAAAATTCAGGGAGCAAGCTCAGTGGATGTGTGTTTTGGTATTATAGTGACATTATAATGAACAAAGTTATCATAAAGGACAGTACTTTGTCAAAAAAATGACAGACTGTTGGCCCAGAGTCTCAAAAGCCTTATCAGTTCTGTGGTATCACCAAGCTCCCATCTCTGCACTGATCTCACAGGGCCTGGCTGTGGAACCTCAGCTCCATTCCTGTGCTGTTCCCTGGCAGTGTTGCCTAGGGAACCACCGTGGAATGGATTCTGTGAATGCCAGCTGAACTCCACCTGGGGAGTTTCTTCCACATTATCCCTTTCCTTAATGTGTGAATGTTGCTGTACCTTTAATAGATTTTAATTTTTTAAGTCACCTCCAGCCATTATTCCCCAACTGGCTGGGAGGCATTTAGTCCCAAACCTGGGCAGCTTTTGTAGCCATTGTAGCAATAGTAGTATCAGCCCTTCTCTGTACATCTCACAGCTTCTGAATTGCCAGGCTTCAGGCACAAGGCACTGCTTATCCTGGGGTCTAAGAGGGTTCTGTGATAACACAGGAATGGATGGGCAATGGCCAACAGCAGAAGGATACAGCTAATTCCATATATGTCTGTTGCCGTGGGAAATCTGGCACAAATGTGACTGCTACAAAAACAGCTATATCCTATCTGGTTAACTTAGTCACAGAGGGGAAACTAGTGACTCAGGCTTCAGCCCTTGAACAAGTATTCTTGACTCCATCTGGATTTGCACATCCCATGCTGTGTTGTTGGTTTCATTGCTGTGCTGACGTGAGTTGTTTATGTTAATGAATGCTGGGTTGTTTCTACATGTTGCAATCACATTCTGGGATTATAGGGCAAATGATTAAAATGTTTTAATAGGTGGCATAGTTATTCTGAGTAATTTTTAGTATTGTTGAAAATTATTTAGGACTGTACTGCCAAATATTCCATAAACTAATCTTTCCCTTGAGCAATATTTTATTTTTCTATTAACTAATTCAGTAAAAAGCACTATTAATTCTTCAAACAGATGAAGAGATATGTCAACATTGACTGAAAATGCTGCTGGAGATTCTTGAAAACATGTTGAAGTATAGAAACTAAAAAATAGTTTAACACATCTGCTGCAGATGTACAAAATGGACAGAAGTTACAAGTATTGACACATCCTTATTGCAGACAGTCTGGCACACTAAACACAGGATGGCCCTGCTGTTTGGATACTCAAAGGAAAACATGTTGTAGCTAGTCTAGTGTCTGTGTCTCTCTCAATATATGGCTATTTGTACTTTCTTCTGCATATGCAGGACCCAAAACTGGGTTTTAAAATCAATTTGAAACAGCATGAACAGTAATAGGCTTGTGTCAGGTTCACTATACACATACATGTGTTAAAGTGCAACTTCTCTGTGCAATTGGCTGTTACTATATGTCAGAAGACCTTGGAGAATAATATATATTGTCAATATAAATTGTTAGTATCAGTCTAAATTCTTGCTCCTGACAACTGTGAATGGAACAAATCATATGTGTACTTAACTAGAGATGCTGTGCTATTTTTTCCAGGAGAGAGCACTTGATGCCTGCAAAGGTTCCAAAATATACACATTGCAGACAGGCTTATGCAATTCAGAGGTGAGTACCTGGCATGAGATTCTTACAAGAGTAATTTATAACGAGCTTGTTTCCCATGCCAGCCCCAACCAGTGAAGAATACAAACACTGTGGGGCAAAATGCCCTTAACCCCTTTTTGTCCCTAACCAGGATAAACCCATCCTGTTAACTAATAAACCCCACATTTTACCTTCTGAGCAGCTGACTCTGATGTTGTCTTTGCAAAAAAACCCAATATCCCCCATGTAAGATTTGCTTTTAACTGCTTCTTAAAGAGGTTCTAATGAAACTGCAAGAAACTAACCTTTCTTGTAGTGTGTCAAAGTGATGGATGGAAACCAGTCCTGGGCTGAATTCCAGCATTTTCAACCAGTTTTCTTAGCACAAAGCAGTTGGTCTTGCTCTAACTCAGAGCACAGTTGACTCCCATTTTCAAAGTTATTTTGGTACTAGTAGCAGGCCTGCCAATGCTGAAAAGTACAGAGAGAACTGAAGCTCAAGTGCCTGGATCAGAGGGAGCTCCTTCTCAGGTTCTAGTGACACATGGCTGGTGGCAGCACAGACTAGGACTGCATTAAACCCCAGCAGAGTTAGCCTATGGATCTCTGCTGCCACACTGATCTGAGTTAACCAGATCAAGCTGGATTAAGTATGTCTGTAGGCTCAACAGCTGCATTCCTGGCCTGCCCTGTACTGTGATACTGCTGCTTTATATTCCAAGACAAAACTGCTTAAAAAAGAGTTGGAACATATGTTTCCAAGAAGATAATTTTTCTCTATTTTGTTCTTTTTCAGATCATCTGTTCACAAAAAAACAACCACTTAATCAGCAAGAAAATTCCTTTTGTAATGCCAGACTTGTCAAATATTCTACTTGGTAGCAGGACAAATAATGCAAGAGAAAATATTCCTGACATGGGCTTGTCAAATATTATTCCACAGATGGCAACAAGGAAAGGTATCTTCCTTGAAACTTACTCAGTTCCACCTATTCCAAGAAAGGGATAAATATTACCAGTTGTTTGATAACAAATGTGAATTTCCGTGGAAAATTGTCTCTTCTCTGGGTACAGCTGTGCCCTCTACTGGTGTCATCTGAAGCATGAGTTCACTGCAGAAAACAAGATGCCACAAGATGTTTTGATGAAATGTATATATCAAAAGCCTTTTTTGCTAAGGTTTTGTTTGTTTGGTTTTCTTTTTTTAAGAGTCCTGACCTGTAATGTACAGCTGCTTTTCCTCACACATTAAATATTACTTGTTGATTTAGACAAATCCCCCCTGCTTTGTGCCACCAGGGATAACAGCTTTTCTGTAATTAGGCTTCAGTCTTCTGCAGTGGCTGATGTATGTAAAAATATTCTGTTGTACAATTCAAAGGTCTCATCTTACTCATCTTAAACTCTTTCTAGATCACCCAGGCTCTGACAGTAGAAAATCAAATTCCTTTTGCACGTTTCCTTTATCTGGTTCAACTGCAGGCAAAGAAAGCAGGCAGCATAATGACCCACCACTGCCTCTTAAGCACAAACCACAGCCTATGAACCCTAAACAAGCAGCATCAGGTAAGACACCATTTCTAGTTTGAGGTGGCAATATTCTCCTTGGCCAGATCTTAGTGATTAAATCAAGTTTGGAGGACACAGATCTCTAAACTTTATGCACAGTTTAGGTACTTAGCATAATAACTCCTCTAAACAAATGTCTGTACCACTGCTCTTATGCTCTCAAAAGTTCAGGCACTGGCCACTGAGAACATTGGCTTGTTCTTTTCCAGTGTCATTCCAGGCTGAGAGAACAGTTCTGAAAAGACCATAATAAAAATACAAAAAATGTAGCACACACTGAATGTGAAATATTAGTTGTTTGTTTGGATTTTTTTTTTTTTTTTAATTTTAAGCTCTGTATTCTAGTTCTCTGACAAAGTAAATGTTGACTGCAGAAACTGTGACTTAATAAGCTTTAGAAACAACTATTTCCTATAATCTGATCTTCATGAGTTTAAAAAAAGACAACTAAAATACATTGGACTAATTTTGAAGAAAGAATGCAAATAGTCCAAGTGCTCTTTTTCCCAGAAGTTGTTAGCAAGCGGTTGCATTAACACCACAAATACAAACTCAGGAGAGGAAGTGTAGGTGGCTTTAGTTTCTCATTTTGTTTCTTTTTCACTCAAGATCCTTGCTGCAAAGGAAACAGCTGTCAAATACTAGCCTGCCAGAGACAGACCATACTGAGCTGGATGACAGAAGGACGCCTGAACCACATCCTTGACGTCCTTCGCTCCCAGCAAACCTTGTCCCGAATGGATTATGAAACAATCACCTCTCACCCCACGGTCACCGGGCGTGCTCGGGCACTGCTGGACACTTGCCTTTGCCTTGGAGAGCAGGCAGCACAGGTTGTGGTGTCTGTACTTTCAGTGACTAAATGTAGTCCCCTGGGACAAGGCCGACAGTGCCCAGACACTTTTTCTCAGGTAAATAGGTTGTTGTCCTGACTTTTTTTTGCAGTTTGCTAAGTGCATCACAGCAGTGGTAATTTGGAATGGCAATGATTCCTGTTAATTCCTTCTAACCCATTGACTGAAGTCAGTAATTCCTAGAGCCCATGATTTTAGTCCTCTAGTGGAAAAAGCTAGCTGGATTAAAAGGTCAACTGCTGCCTCCAGAAACTACCAAGGCTGGTGTAACTGATTCTAGTTTGGACCTCAGAGATGGGAGAAGTGCAGCATGTGCCAGAGCAAATAGAGTTCAGGCTAGATGACACCTTATTTCCTTGATTCGTTCTTTTTTTAAGAAGGGAGGAAAATGGATCAGGACTTCTTGGATGTCGTGCTGTGAAAGGAATGGCTGTTAATAATTCCTTCAAAATAAGGACAGTAAATAACAGGTTACTGGATGAGGAGAAAGATGTTCCTGCCTTTCACTGAGCTCATATCTGAGCTAGCTGTTAAGAGTGAAAGACTTACTAGAATCAAGAAGTATTTCTTCAACAGGGCCTTAAGTAAGACTTGGAAATGGGGTTTGGACTCAATGAGCTTCAGAGATCCCTTCCAACCCCTAACATTCTGTGAATCTGTGATTCTGTAATTCTATACTATGCATATAAATTATTTTACTTTCACTCACAAAATGGGGCCCTGATAGCAGCACTTTGAAGAGGTGGGGCTTAGAATATTTACTAAAGAGAATAACATGAATACCTTACATCCATGTAGTTCTGTAAGTACATCTGCAGTTCAAATGTAAAATTAAACCAGGGGGAATTGGTGCCAAGCTGAACATTTGGAAAGCATGGTTCTACTGAGCTGTAAAGGAAAGTACCAAGATTATTTTAATTATAACAAAAGTGAGGTGTTATAAGGTGCTGGTATTTTGTAGGCACAGTGGGACTCCTTCGAGCTTCATGGCACTGGATTAACAGGAGAACTTGTTAAACAATCTACAAGGATTTAGAATGCAAACACATATTACTCATTTTCTCTATATTGCATTTGTTCTCCCTGCAGTTTCAAACTGCAGATTGAATTCAATAGTTTGGCAGGTAGCAATTTAGTATTTATATAGTGATGGATGTTTTCTAGGCACGTTGAAGAGATAAGAAATTTGATACATCACATACTACAATGCTGCTGGAACTTTAAAGAGAAATATTTTTTTAATGTAAAGTCATTAAGTTTAAGACTGTCTTGAGAATTTATTTTTACAAATAAAAGCTATGTCTATCAGAATGTGTTTGCAATAGTTTTGCCTATTAAAGGAGCTAAATTTCTACTTTACTGTTGATTTTTTTTTAATTTACTCTTTAAATGGAAACTCTTAGCAGTCTGATAAAATAGGGTGTCTGGCTAGTAAGGAAAATAAATGCTGTCATGGTGTTTTGCCTGTTTAGAAAGCATAAAATAATGAAAGTAAAACAGATAATCACCAATGGGAAATTTTTACACACTTTTAAGAGCAAAACTGGCACTAGTGTTGAAACTTTTCTGTCCAGTTGTTCTGCTGGACAATTTATACTTCTGTGGAAGATATGCCAGCTGACAGGCTATGCTGGCTTTTTGCCATTATGTTGGGGTTTTTTTACATAGAAACAGTTTCTGTCTATTTTCTTGAAGCAGCTGCCTAGTTGAGACTAATATAATTTGATGCCAGACCTATGCCCAGTCTTAACTGTTAATTGCAGAGCTGGCATCAAACCAGTGGGAGCACGTTATCTGTTTTTCCAGACAGATTTTTGTTCTCCTCATTTAACTTTCTGATTTAAAGTCATATCCTATTATAAAGTCTTGTAAAATTTGGGTAGATCTAATTCTAAAAAGTAGCCCAATTAGACAGTTTATAGTCAATTAGAAAACAAAGGCAAATTTGTTACTTCATGTTCAAAAGAGTCTGAATAGAATTATTTAAATATTATTTAATAATTCCATTTACCCACATTCATATTTTTGCCACTTCGTTCAACTGAAATCAATGCACGGCTGAGATTATTTTTTTTAATCATTACTTTGATTAAAAGTATTGTTATAACCAGTGATGTTACTGCCAAAGCCTTACTATAAACATACTTAAGTTGATGTAGCCAAAGGCACAGGCTCTCCCTTGTGTAAAATAAACATTTTAAATTTGGGGGTTTGTTGACAGCTGCAGCTGTTTGGAGTCTTTAAGTATGGTATGGGAAGGTATATGGAAGGGATTCTACTAGTTAGTTGAAATTAAACTGCTGCTGATACAAGGTTTTGACACAAAACTAGAATACAGTGACCTGAAACCAGTGTAGTTTCCCTTTGTCCCACCAGAAATACATACTTATGTAAGGCCTATAATGTGTTGGCTATGTAACAATGACATTAATGTGTTGATAACTGATATGAAACATCCATCTGCTTAAAGCTTACAGTGTTCTGCTCGTAGCCAAGCTAGTTCATCAGCTAAGATTTCTATTGTCTTTGCCTCTGTGTTCTGCAGTTCTCCTGGTATCAGAAAACAATATAGAATAAATGACACTGAAGTAAAGATAGAAGAATCAAACCGTTCTTTAGTATCTCTGGGAAGAAACAAGTCTTGAAGACCCATAATGTCTAAAGTCCCAGGAAGGAAATATAAACCATGTGTAACGTGAGAAAACAGCAATGGGGCAATAATAAAAAGTCATTTCAGGACTTAACATACAAAGTGATTAAGTAAAACTCTCTCTTGCAGTTACTCAGAAAATACAAAACTAGAATTAATACATGTTAAAAGCTCTAAGTCATGTTCAAATTCTAGGAAGCTATTCAGATGTATTAAAGGAACAGTAAGGGGAGTAGGCAGGCGGTTATTTTTTCCTACTTTGTTATATTTTTCTTCTTAATGCTGGTGGCAGCTACTTTTTGCTGACTTTTTAAAAGAGAACTGTCCCTTGCCCTTTCTCCTATCTATATAACACCTTTATCTTAGCTGGGATACTTCCTGTAATGTAAGAATGTCTGCACTAGAATTTGAGGTTAATCTGTGGAAAATTAATCTGAGGTACTGGAATGAAATGTCTGTCTAAGGGATTTGTCCTTCCAGGAGAGAGCAAAACAAACAAAGCTATAAATACAACTCCATAGTTGCCACCAAAGACTGATAAAAACAGTTCCAGAGAACAACAGGAGAAGACAAGTGCTTATCCATAAAATACTAATTTACAGTACTTTAAATATGCATGAATGGACTGCTAATAAAATTAATTTTACACCAGGCAGACAGTCTAAAATATACAAAAACAAAAGCACTAACCAAAACATACTAAAACTCAAGGACTTTTGTTTTGCTTTTTCAAGTCTGAATTTTACATACCCTTCTTAACATTTTCATGCTTGCACAAGATTAGTCACTCGAGCTGTTCGTATGAAGGTTTCTAAGGAAGGTTCAGTGCTTATATAAATACTTGTGGACTGGTATGTCAGGGAAGGACCACAACATCATGAGGGCAAGCACAGAGAATGTGTGTTTTTTTAATGCTCTTTATTGATTACAGTGTTAAACAGCTATTTACTACACTTTCCTCCAGTAGTATATGTTGTCTTTAAAACTGATGGGGGGTTTTTCAGATGAAGAAATCTTGTTTTGTACTATACTCCCTTCTTTTCCTGCCCACTTTGCAAAATATGATACTAGAGCTGAAAGGCCTTAGCATAGTTGTGATTTTGTCCCTTATCAAATGAAGTAAAAACCCTTGCTTGCCTTGCCTGCTACTGTGTCACTTTTAGTGAGAGAATGGTTGACTTGACAGCTGGTATGTCAGCTGAGTTCTGGATTTTGAAGGTAAACCCACCATAAATTAAACTACCTGAATGGTCTGAAAGGAACATAATGAACCATTTGTGCTACATGAAAGTGAGCATAGCTGCAGGAATATTTTAATTGTACAATTAAATTCAGGAGGTGCTGAAGAAAGGCTGCTGGTAGTTGCAGTTTTGCATTTTGCTTAATCCCAACAATTTTTACAAAAATGGTAAAGAAGAATCCTACAAGTGCTACTTCCAGCTTTTGTGCCATTATAACAGAAATCTGTGATCAGTATTTTCTTGTTTTCTGTCTTAATTTCTCTTCGTTAAGCATACATCTCAAGTTAGAGATCTATAGCCTCAAATGACCATCTTTGGTGGGCTTTCAGCTTAACCTTTCCTCTTCCACAGAAGAGATGCATCAGTTGAAGAAATTATGGACTCTTTCATCCAGGCTGAATTCAGTGGCAGTGATTTGGAATAAAAATGTCACCCCTTGAAATGTGATAATATTCCGAAGTGTTTCAACACCTCTTTCCAGCTGTTGGTCTTGAACTTCATCACAGTATCACAGAGTATTAGGGGTTGAAAGGGACCTTGGAGATCTTCGAGTTCATTCCCCCTGCCAGGCAGGATCATATCATCTAAGTATAATCTAACACAGGTCACAGAGGAACACAGCCAGGTGAGTCTTGAAAATCTCCAGAGAAGGAGACTCCACAACCCCCCTGGGAAGTCCGTTCCAGTGCTCTGTGACCCTCACTGTAAAGAAGTTCTTCCTCATGTTAAGGCAGACCCTCTTGTGTTCTAGCTTGTAACCATTCCCCCTTGTCCTATCACAGGGCACAAGTGAGAAGAGGCTCTCACTTTCCTCTTGACACTTAGCCCTCATATATTTATAAACATTTATCAAGTCCCCTCTCGGTCTTCTCCAGACTAAAAAGCCCCAGGTGTCTCAGCCTTTCTTCATAAGGCATATGTTCCAGTCTCTTAATCATCCTTGGAGTCCTCTGTTGGACTCTATCGAGCAAATCCCTGTCTCTCTTGAACTGGGGAGCCCAGAACTGGACACAACACTCCAAGTGAAGTCTCACCAGTGCAGAGTAGAAGGGGAGGAGATCTTCACTCAATCTGCTGGACATGCTCCTCCTGATGCACCCTAGGATACCACAAACTTTCCACAAAGCAACAGCACTATCTGTATGAGCAGAAAGTGCAGCTGAATTTCACCCTTACAGAAGTAACACCTTGCTGTACTCCAGAGAGTTCTGTACAGTTAGTTCTTTCTTTAGATTTCAAGGAAAGGTGTTCATATTACTTAATAGAATGACTATCAATATTACTATTGTTTTCCTTTCACCAAAAAGGGCTCAAAGCTTTTTTTTCAGCTCATTACAATGTTACTTTGAGAGGAAAAAAAAAAAAAAAGAAAGGNAAGCAGGTATTCAAAAGGATTTAAAAGCCATTATGAACAACCTCCTTTTTTTAATCTGAATGACATGTCTTTAGTTGACAAAATTAATATCAACAACAGTGATTTGGGAAGACTTTTCCCTCAGTCTCTTCTGTTTGTTTATGCAAAATACAAATGTTTAAACTGATTTAAGGCAAAAATTAATGTCTTTTGTTGTTGGGAGTAACATAACATGAATATTTATACCTGTCCTGTGACTCAGTTACTATTTATTTCACTAAAATCTACCTGTGAATTCTTGTGCATGTTAGCAAGTTGACTGTCAGGGAGACAGGATAGAGAAAACCTGAATTTGAAAAGCCCTGGAGATTATTTCTATCCTTCTGTGAATTCTAAAAGAGAAAAAAAGGCACCCCTATGTTTTTGCTTCTCTACAGCTCATGGTTGGTTATCTCTTACATACAAAGAAAATCTTTTCTATCTTTATTAAAAGGCAATCTTCATCAAGCAAGATGTCTGTCTATCCCTTTAATGTTTGCTGAGATTCTAAAACATGTAATCTTTTTCATTTAGAAAAGTTAATTAAAACTACCTAAGATTCTCAATTACCCAGAACCTTCTCTTTTCCCCTTCACTTTTTTTTTATAATAGGATTTTCTTTGTTTAATGGATTTTCCTTTTTTTTTTTTCTTTTTCTTTTTGCATGAAATGACAGGAACCTCGAGAAAAACTTATGTTAAAAAGCAAAAAATATCCCAGGAAAAAACCCAAAACAACAGAGCATTACTTGTGCTGAACTGGTATGGCCTCACACAGAAATGTGATTGTTTTTCTGATATATTGCATGCCTCAGACAAGTTCTACTGAACCTTGTATGAGACAAAAAGATTTACAGCCAAGGAAATATTTTGACTCAGGGAAACCTTTTGCAAAACAAGCCAATACTCCTGTCTCCTCCCTTCTGTTCTGACTCCTGCAGAGCTGGTTCAAAGGCAGTCTGGCATCACGGGCTAAAACCTGTTCTCTCCACGAAAATAAATTGTGTGCTGGTATTCAAAGCTGCAGATTTACTTGTTTTACAGAGATCTCTCACTTAGATACAGAAACAATGGATTATGCAAGAGAAGAGAGATTTGGATGCTGTTTCATATTATCATGTCTTTAAAAACCAAAATTGGATAGTCTTTGATTTTATTTTTTTATGTGAGATAAAGGACAGGATTTGAAATCCACAGATGTTGCATTTTATTTTAATATGTTTAGTAGGAATGTCTTCTGCTATTCCATTACTACTATATCAATAAAGCCATTTAATTAGTTCTTTGAATCATAGAATCACTTTGATTGGAAAAGATCTTTCAGATCATNCAAACTTTCCACAAAGCAACAGCACTATCTGTATGAGCAGAAAGTGCAGCTGAATTTCACCCTTACAGAAGTAACACCTTGCTGTACTCCAGAGAGTTCTGTACAGTTAGTTCTTTCTTTAGATTTCAAGGAAAGGTGTTCATATTACTTAATAGAATGACTATCAATATTACTATTGTTTTCCTTTCACCAAAAAGGGCTCAAAGCTTTTTTTTCAGCTCATTACAATGTTACTTTGAGAGGAAAAAAAAAAAAAAAGAAAGGTAGAACTGTAACAACCTGAGACTAATACAATTGGAAAAAAAAACCCAACAAACCAAAATCAACAAACCCAAATGTACAAGACTTTTGACCTTGGAATAGCTGCAAAATATGTTGCTGTGAGAATGGTCTTTACACCACTTAGATGTGCTGTGATAGCATCATGTCACAAAAGAACAGGAAACCAGAAGGAAAACACTCTGAGGTGACTGCTTGCCATGGTCACCTGAGGGTGTGCAAGGTGCTGGAGTAACCATTGTTTTCCATTCCGTGCTGGCAAAGGTTTAGCTGGAAAACAGTGTTCAGCTGTAAGCAGGGACTGAGGAGAGCTCAGAAGAGCGAGGGAGGCTGATAAGCTCTGAGGAAACCCGACGTGTAAGGACAAGTTGAGAAATTTGTGATTGTTTGTTCTAGCAAACAGGAGGAGAGAAGATACAGGAGTCTGGAGTAGAAAGGGCAAGCATGCAGTGATCAAACAGAGGACCTGGTAGCTCCAGTTGTCTGTTCTTACAGCTTTATGATCCCTGAGTGACTTTCAAGCAGGTATTCAAAAGGATTTAAAAGCCATTATGAACAACCTCCTTTTTTTAATCTGAATGACATGTCTTTAGTTGACAAAATTAATATCAACAACAGTGATTTGGGAAGACTTTTCCCTCAGTCTCTTCTGTTTGTTTATGCAAAATACAAATGTTTAAACTGATTTAAGGCAAAAATTAATGTCTTTTGTTGTTGGGAGTAACATAACATGAATATTTATACCTGTCCTGTGACTCAGTTACTATTTATTTCACTAAAATCTACCTGTGAATTCTTGTGCATGTTAGCAAGTTGACTGTCAGGGAGACAGGATAGAGAAAACCTGAATTTGAAAAGCCCTGGAGATAATTTCTATCCTTCTGTGAATTCTAAAAGAGAAAAAAAGGCACCCCTATGTTTTTGCTTCTCTACAGCTCATGGTTGGTTATCTCTTACATACAAAGAAAATCTTTTCTATCTTTATTAAAAGGCAATCTTCATCAAGCAAGATGTCTGTCTATCCCTTTAATGTTTGCTGAGATTCTAAAACATGTAATCTTTTTCATTTAGAAAAGTTAATTAAAACTACCTAAGATTCTCAATTACCCAGAACCTTCTCTTTTCCCCTTCACTTTTTTTTTATAATAGGATTTTCTTTGTTTAATGGATTTTCCTTTTTTTTTTTTCTTTTTCTTTTTGCATGAAATGACAGGAACCTCGAGAAAAACTTATGTTAAAAAGCAAAAAATATCCCAGGAAAAAACCCAAAACAACAGAGCATTACTTGTGCTGAACTGGTATGGCCTCACACAGAAATGTGATTGTTTTTCTGATATATTGCATGCCTCAGACAAGTTCTACTGAACCTTGTATGAGACAAAAAGATTTACAGCCAAGGAAATATTTTGACTCAGGGAAACCTTTTGCAAAACAAGCCAATACTCCTGTCTCCTCCCTTCTGTTCTGACTCCTGCAGAGCTGGTTCAAAGGCAGTCTGGCATCACGGGCTAAAACCTGTTCTCTCCACGAAAATAAATTGTGTGCTGGTATTCAAAGCTGCAGATTTACTTGTTTTACAGAGATCTCTCACTTAGATACAGAAACAANTTTCAGATCATGAAGTTCTTTACCTCAGAGGTAAAGGCTTACTATGGATTTGTTACTTTAAGGTATGATTAGGCATGTAGAGAGGATTTTTCTTGTCTGTTTTTACAGCAATCTAATCACAGATGTGTTTTCTTGGACAAAGGAAGTCCTTTTAAATAACAAAATAAACCACAGTTATCAGTTCACAGCTGTAATTTTGCTGTTCAGCATATATTGGATTTAACTCCAATATCACACAGAGGGCAGCTGCCTTCTGATTGTTTCAGTACAACCACCTAATGTAAATATTTGGGTTTTAATGACACACCATTAGGAGCCACTATAATGTATGCTATTGCAGCATAAAATAATCCAAAAGAACAATTTCTCAGTAATAAAATTAGTCCTTTGCAATACATACAAATACAGACCTGTTCATGTAGTGAACATTGAGCAACCCACATGATCAACTTATTGAAGTGTGAAGTGAGGACACTTACAGGACTCTAACAGTGTTGTTGCATGAGATGACACTGATGACCCATCTTAACAATTAACCTGGTCACCTCTTACAGTTTCCAAATAAGCTGAGGTCTTCCAAGTTTTCCCAGACTAGTGACACCAAGGTAAAAATATCTCCCTGACCTCCATAAGCAGTAACGTGACACCCATAACTATGAGGTTTAGTTTCCTTTATCGTACTGCCAGGGCTCTGTCACAGGAGCCCAAGTGCTTGCTCTCTCTTCATTGGGATTCAGGTGAAAGTAAAAATGCTGTCACCAGTGTTGCACAAGTGATCACATCTCATTAAATCAATATTACTAGTATTCAAAATGCTCTTAGCTTGTGGGATTTAGACTAAGAAAAAAATAGTACTGAGGAAAACCAGCAGCAAGCTTGAGCTTCTTTCTTCTGGACCTAAAATACACTGGCAAGGATCTGCAGCACACCTTTGAGTGTTTTCAAAAGTTTGATATATGGCACTTCACAGTAGGTGACTTGGAAGCTGAAAAGGCTTTTCATAGTTGTTGAGGATCTTGCATAACTTGGAAAGCTCTTGGTAGTTCTTAATTACTCCACTGAGATTTGCTCGGTGGGATGCTGCATGCACCAAGTAAGTAATCAAGAGCCAAGTATGGAACAAAGGAGCAAAGTGCAAAACACTCACAAATAGACTGCTGAGAAATCATTGCTGAAAAGCTAGCAAAGCCAACCATCATTTTAATTTTAGGACTGAGTACCTTCTAATATAAGCAAAGAATGGATTAGAAATTGGAACAACTGTGCTGGCAGGCAAAAGACTAAATCCAGTAATAGGGCTATCCTATTTACTGAAAGGCACACGGGCTGGCAGAAAACATCCTCACGTTTCAATAAAATGCAATTTCCCTAATCTTCAAGGATCTCTTCACGTTAAAGTATTTTACATCTCAGCTTTTAAGATGTACTTTTAAATACTGAGACATTCTGAAAATGTTACAGAACGTGCAGTCTCAGGCAAGTGCTCAGCAAGACCTACAAAGGGGTTCTGATCTCATTTGTGAAATAACATGGTTTATTTTATTTGTTTTGCTACATAAACTTAAGAATTAGAACTTGTTTAATTGTCGCTATTTCCACGTGTTTCAAGAAGTACACATCAATCTGCTCATAGGCAAAATATATTAATTCAGGTCAACATATATAGGTATATTTGATTTGCATATATTTTATGAGCATCTATACAGAAAGGGTTTATATTTTGTGAAACTTGACTTTAAGACAGCCTAAGTTTGGAGCAAGTACACCTACAGAATCCTGCTGAAGTCTGAAATAAATGCTGTCCTTATCATTTGTTCACCAAACAACTGTTCCCACTGCTGTAGTCTTGTGCTATTGTGAGTTCTCTAAGTAAAATGGGAAGAAACTCTTTTAAAGAAGGCACAATTTTATTTGTATTGTACAAACATTTCAGATCAGTTGAGTAATTAAGAGAAAAGTAACAGGAGTGCACTAACAGCACTGATTGACTGTACTGTAGCACAATGAATTCAGAGTAGCTCTGCTAAGGAACATCTGGTTGAACTTAGATTGCAAAGTTTGGACCCAGCATGAGTATATAAACAACATGATGACATTGGCTTCAGCCTCCAGTAACTAACTGCTTGCAAATGGGATACCAGTGCAACTACTGCTGAGTATTATCAGAACCTTCTAAGCTTCCATAATCCTGCTTTTAATCACTGAGACAGGTACCACAAATGAAGGAAGTGTATCAAAAAAGAACTGACAATAACATACCAAAAAAGAACTGACAATAACATACCAGAATCTGTAACAGAAAGGAACTTTGCTGTTTTGAAGAAGGTCTGAGCAGTCATATGAGAAGCCTGAGAGTTGCATAGCATAAAAAACAAACAACAGCTGCTTTCAGACTATCTTGTCCAAAAGAAATTTATCTAAATATTGTGCAACTGACTTACAAACACTACCATTAAGGGTTTCATAAAGCATACCCACATACTCACGTGGGACCAGTGTTGTTTCCAAGAAAATAAAGCCAGTGATTCACCCACTCTCATTAAGAAATAGCCAGATCCTTATGAAGTTAATTCAACATAGATAAGAAAATTTGTATCATCAAACATGAAAGTTATCTAAAGATCTGGATATTTTTGCTGTTGTTTCCTTGCTCTCCTGGCAAAGTTTTATTTATTTGAAAACTTGTTTGTACTTTAGAAGGTATCTATTCTCACTTCTGCTTTGCAATATGGACAGTGCTGATTGAAAAGAGCCTGAAATGACGTGCAAGAAGGATGTGTATAAGCAAATAATAAACTGATAGGAGTGGATGAGTCAGTGAAAAGGAAGAGGTACCTGAAAGGCAACAGAACCAGATAGGAAACATAAAATGAAAACACGAGATATTAAATATTATTTTACAGTCTGTCTTTAAAAACTGCAGTAGAGAGACACCAAGTTTTCTATAAAAGAAGCTTAATGTTAATCTTCTGTGTATTTAAGTAAGAGTGCAGTTGGCCAAGACAGAGCCATCTCACAGTTGCTGGTGCTTATAATTTTCTACTACCTCTTCCCCTTCCTTTTCTCTCTGCTCCTAGCTCACTTCACATTTGTACTTTTGTGATTGTGATAGTAACTAACCTCCACAAACCTATTTTTTTCTGACAGCTTAGCGAGCACAGCAGTCTCACAGGGAGAGACCAGGCAAGTGCCCGAGCCAGTCAAATGCTGAAAGCCAGTGAAGTAGGAGGAGCCAAACAGCTAGGAGCAGGAGACGATAAATTTAGAAGCCTAAATTTAGACTTTTTTAATTGCCTAGCATTTTGGTGCTTGTAGTCACTCTAATTTGTAAGTAATACTTATTCTTTTCAAACCACTTACAGCAGAAATGTATATGATGGGAAGAGGAGGAGATAAAGAAGGGGCAAAAGATCAACTAATTTTTTTTGTAAACATATTCACTCAGCTTTAACCAAAGAAAAGAAACAGAAGCGCTTACACTCATTTTGAACTGTTTCTGTTGCTCTTCTGAGTATGTGGTTAACACTGTTGTTTGCAATGATGAAGGCTGAAAAATACTAAAAACAATCTCTGCTTTTAACTCTTTATGACAATTGTCACATGCTAGGATCTGTCTGAAGCCACAGATTTACTGTTCCAAATAATTTTACGACCCCTATGAACAACTCCTGTGTCCACAGAATGTACATGTCAAAAGAAGCATTAATGCAATCCCAAGACTCACTCTGTACAGTAACATCTCCAAAGGAAGCAACAGAAATGCTTCAATGCATGTCTGGATGCAGCTTCTCCACAACAGTTAATAGCATAAGTTCCATGTAGCAATGAGTACTGCTCATGTAAACCCCACATACTTAAGGAGTTCAGCACATGATCATTCCTCCATCAATTAAGATGTTCATAAGTAACACATTCTTGGGGGACTTACACAGTAAGGATATGCTTAAATTCACCCTGCACACCAGAATTAACTTGCTTACAAGCACAAAGCTGATGATTAGGCTTCAGTTTCACTTTGATTTAACAGCAGTTTTAAACTTGGCTCTGTCATGTTCTAAAATAATCAATATTCTTTGGATTTGGTTTCCTTCAGCTTGTTGCAAATTCAGTTTTGTTTAGGCTGTTTAACCTGTTTCTTCTAAAAGTTTTTTGATTTGATTTGGATTTTCTAAGATGTATTTAAGTGGAAATATTTGTCAGACAAAAGGAAAAAAACCAACAAATCACAACAAACTAGTAAAAAACAGATAAGGCAAAACTTGCAAACTTACCAAAACTCAATTTGACTGTTCTCACTAGCTAAAANTGCACTAACAGCACTGATTGACTGTACTGTAGCACAATGAATTCAGAGTAGCTCTGCTAAGGAACATCTGGTTGAACTTAGATTGCAAAGTTTGGACCCAGCATGAGTATATAAACAACATGATGACATTGGCTTCAGCCTCCAGTAACTAACTGCTTGCAAATGGGATACCAGTGCAACTACTGCTGAGTATTATCAGAACCTTCTAAGCTTCCATAATCCTGCTTTTAATCACTGAGACAGGTACCACAAATGAAGGAAGTGTATCAAAAAAGAACTGACAATAACATACCAGAATCTGTAACAGAAAGGAACTTTGCTGTTTTGAAGAAGGTCTGAGCAGTCATATGAGAAGCCTGAGAGTTGCATAGCATAAAAAACAAACAACAGCTGCTTTCAGACTATCTTGTCCAAAAGAAATTTATCTAAATATTGTGCAACTGACTTACAAACACTACCATTAAGGGTTTCATAAAGCATACCCACATACTCACGTGGGACCAGTGTTGTTTCCAAGAAAATAAAGCCAGTGATTCACCCACTCTCATTAAGAAATAGCCAGATCCTTATGAAGTTAATTCAACATAGATAAGAAAATTTGTATCATCAAACATGAAAGTTATCTAAAGATCTGGATATTTTTGCTGTTGTTTCCTTGCTCTCCTGGCAAAGTTTTATTTATTTGAAAACTTGTTTGTACTTTAGAAGGTATCTATTCTCACTTCTGCTTTGCAATATGGACAGTGCTGATTGAAAAGAGCCTGAAATGACGTGCAAGAAGGATGTGTATAAGCAAATAATAAACTGATAGGAGTGGATGAGTCAGTGAAAAGGAAGAGGTACCTGAAAGGCAACAGAACCAGATAGGAAACATAAAATGAAAACACGAGATATTAAATATTATTTTACAGTCTGTCTTTAAAAACTGCAGTAGAGAGACACCAAGTTTTCTATAAAAGAAGCTTAATGTTAATCTTCTGTGTATTTAAGTAAGAGTGCAGTTGGCCAAGACAGAGCCATCTCACAGTTGCTGGTGCTTATAATTTTCTACTACCTCTTCCCCTTCCTTTTCTCTCTGCTCCTAGCTCACTTCACATTTGTACTTTTGTGATTGTGATAGTAACTAACCTCCACAAACCTATTTTTTTCTGACAGCTTAGCGAGCACAGCAGTCTCACAGGGAGAGACCAGGCAAGTGCCCGAGCCAGTCAAATGCTGAAAGCCAGTGAAGTAGGAGGAGCCAAACAGCTAGGAGCAGGAGACGATAAATTTAGAAGCCTAAATTTAGACTTTTTTAATTGCCTAGCATTTTGGTGCTTGTAGTCACTCTAATTTGTAAGTAATACTTATTCTTTTCAAACCACTTACAGCAGAAATGTATATGATGGGAAGAGGAGGAGATAAAGAAGGGGCAAAAGATCAACTAATTTTTTTTGTAAACATATTCACTCAGCTTTAACCAAAGAAAAGAAACAGAAGCGCTTACACTCATTTTGAACTGTTTCTGTTGCTCTTCTGAGTATGTGGTTAACACTGTTGTTTGCAATGATGAAGGCTGAAAAATACTAAAAACAATCTCTGCTTTTAACTCTTTATGACAATTGTCACATGCTAGGATCTGTCTGAAGCCACAGATTTACTGTTCCAAATAATTTTACGACCCCTATGAACAACTCCTGTGTCCACAGAATGTACATGTCAAAAGAAGCATTAATGCAATCCCAAGACTCACTCTGTACAGTAACATCTCCAAAGGAAGCAACAGAAATGCTTCAATGCATGTCTGGATGCAGCTTCTCCACAACAGTTAATAGCATAAGTTCCATGTAGCAATGAGTACTGCTCATGTAAACCCCACATACTTAAGGAGTTCAGCACATGATCATTCCTCCATCAATTAAGATGTTCATAAGTAACACATTCTTGGGGGACTTACACAGTAAGGATATGCTTAAATTCACCCTGCACACCAGAATTAACTTGCTTACAAGCACAAAGCTGATGATTAGGCTTCAGTTTCACTTTGATTTAACAGCAGTTTTAAACTTGGCTCTGTCATGTTCTAAAATAATCAATATTCTTTGGATTTGGTTTCCTTCAGCTTGTTGCAAATTCAGTTTTGTTTAGGCTGTTTAACCTGTTTCTTCTAAAAGTTTTTTGATTTGATTTGGATTTTCTAAGATGTATTTAAGTGGAAATATTTGTCAGACAAAAGGAAAAAAACCAACAAATCACAACAAACTAGTAAAAAACAGATAAGGCAAAACTTGCAAACTTACCAAAACTCAATTTGACTGTTCTCACTAGCTAAAAGAGATTCAATCTTAATTTGATTGAATCAGATCAAATACTAGTGGAAACAAAGTCCTTTTCTTTCTTTTTTTTTTTTTT
>VYZU01052137.1:0-46952 GCA_013401355.1 Ceyx cyanopectus
GAGGAGGAGGAAGGAGGAGCTGCTTCTATATTGTGAAGACTGATATATTTAGCTGCCTATTACATAAATCTTGAAGTAAAAAAAAAAAAAAATGCAGCTTGGAGCTTTTCTCAAGGGCAGTGAGTTGGGCATATCTTATTTAGGCTTTATGCAGTGCTATTTGGCTGAACTTATGCAGAGCCTAAGGAGCTTTGATAGTGTTTTAGGCAGCAGCATCTATCCAATTTTTGCTATCCTGACTGAGCTCTCTAGCCTTCAGGCTTGCCTGATGTAGTGGATTCTCCTTTATCTCCTGATTTGGAATAGAGAGAGAACCTTCAGGAGAAGTGTATGTTCATATGTAGCCCTTTTCTTTGGTCTGCCTGATGAGCCATAAGCTGCAGTGCTGTAGCCTCTAAAAATACAGCAATACTGCAGCATAAGGCCAAAGCTATTGAGGGTGCATTTTCTTTCTAGAGCTGGAACACTCATGAATGCTTTTATGTTACAAACCCTTCAAAGCTGTCCTGGTGATCTCTTCCTGGGGTTTTGTGTTTTGGTGGTGGTATTTTTGTTTAGTTTGTGGGGTTTTTTTTCAAGGCTTTGGGGTGTACCCCAATCATTCCATCTTTCTAAAAGACTTGCTGGTTTTATTTTGTTGCTACTGTGTTCTGTGCTGTGGTCTGCTTTGGGCAGAGTGTTAAGACCTTTTACTGTGGTAAAGGTTTGACAATTGACTTAAGAGAACATGTGTATAGAAGACACATAGCTGTTCTTAACAGAAACAAGAATCAGAAGTTTGTATTTACTGCTTTTTAGCAAGAAAATACTTTCAGGACATGGCAGGATAAATCAGGAACTAGATCATTATTTCATGACTGTCCTTCAGGTTATAGGTAATTGGAATTAACACTTAAGTCTTCATGTTTTGGGGGTTATTTTTCCTGATAAATGACTTTCAGTTATAGCTAAATACTTTAAAATGTATGTCATGTGAATGTCTTGTTTAAATCAGTGACAGCTCAGCTTTTTCAGTAATGTATTTTTTCCTGTCTCAGACCATTAGGAAGAGCTCATTCTACCTGTGATTTATGACTGGGAATACTTTATTATTAAAACCTAGGGGGTTTCATTTGTCTAACATCTTTTGATGATGTTTTGTGGTAACCTTCATATGCTTAGCAAAAATGATCTAAATACTTATAGTCCTTGAAGTCAGAGAAGTGCATATATTTAACATTTTGCTCGCTGTAGAGTGAATAAAGCAGAAATAATACTTCTCAAATTTGTGAGATCCAAATACTGCAGTAGGTGAGCTCACAGATTGCCCCTCTTCTCTAGGGTGATACATAGTGAATCAAATGTCAGTCTTAATTGCTATATACAATTGTAAGTCTTCATACATATCTGATATGAAAACTGGGCAGGGGAGAACCAGATATGAGAATAATATAGGCTTAAATTGTTGGGTTTTTTCCTTGCTTTCCAGGTGACAAAGCTCTGGATGGTTACAGTAAGAAAAAATATGTCTGCAAACTGCTTTTCATCTTTCTCCTGGGTCATGACATTGACTTTGGTCACATGGAAGCTGTAAACCTGCTCAGTTCCAATAGATACACAGAGAAACAAATTGTGAGTATCTCAGTCCTTACAGAAGACCAGCTGTTCTCTGGTATCCTGGTGCAGCTGTAGAGTCTGTAAAGGACTTTGCTCTGTTCTTCCTCCCCATCTTGAAGCCTTATTTTGGTTTTGGCAGTGATTCTGAAATTTAAACACCTTTTTTTGCACAGGGAATCTTGTACTAATTGTAAACGTGCACTCTGTATCACATTATTCCTCTTGTTAAGAAACTGCCTTGAGGCTTGCTTTAAAAGGTAAGCAGCCTTGTAGTTTTCAGAAGATCTCTAANTTAGCTTAAACCGTTAATAATAGTTTAGCTGCAGCGTAATTATTGAGATCAAGTGCTGTCAAACTGCAATTACAGAAGCTAATATGTTAGCATTTTTCACTTCAGTGTGTGTTCTCTGGGGTCACTAACATCACCCATCAGCCTTCTCAATGGGTGAGGAGGAGGAAGGAGGAGCTGCTTCTATATTGTGAAGACTGATATATTTAGCTGCCTATTACATAAATCTTGAAGTAAAAAAAAAAAAAAATGCAGCTTGGAGCTTTTCTCAAGGGCAGTGAGTTGGGCATATCTTATTTAGGCTTTATGCAGTGCTATTTGGCTGAACTTATGCAGAGCCTAAGGAGCTTTGATAGTGTTTTAGGCAGCAGCATCTATCCAATTTTTGCTATCCTGACTGAGCTCTCTAGCCTTCAGGCTTGCCTGATGTAGTGGATTCTCCTTTATCTCCTGATTTGGAATAGAGAGAGAACCTTCAGGAGAAGTGTATGTTCATATGTAGCCCTTTTCTTTGGTCTGCCTGATGAGCCATAAGCTGCAGTGCTGTAGCCTCTAAAAATACAGCAATACTGCAGCATAAGGCCAAAGCTATTGAGGGTGCATTTTCTTTCTAGAGCTGGAACACTCATGAATGCTTTTATGTTACAAACCCTTCAAAGCTGTCCTGGTGATCTCTTCCTGGGGTTTTGTGTTTTGGTGGTGGTATTTTTGTTTAGTTTGTGGGGTTTTTTTTCAAGGCTTTGGGGTGTACCCCAATCATTCCATCTTTCTAAAAGACTTGCTGGTTTTATTTTGTTGCTACTGTGTTCTGTGCTGTGGTCTGCTTTGGGCAGAGTGTTAAGACCTTTTACTGTGGTAAAGGTTTGACAATTGACTTAAGAGAACATGTGTATAGAAGACACATAGCTGTTCTTAACAGAAACAAGAATCAGAAGTTTGTATTTACTGCTTTTTAGCAAGAAAATACTTTCAGGACATGGCAGGATAAATCAGGAACTAGATCATTATTTCATGACTGTCCTTCAGGTTATAGGTAATTGGAATTAACACTTAAGTCTTCATGTTTTGGGGGTTATTTTTCCTGATAAATGACTTTCAGTTATAGCTAAATACTTTAAAATGTATGTCATGTGAATGTCTTGTTTAAATCAGTGACAGCTCAGCTTTTTCAGTAATGTATTTTTTCCTGTCTCAGACCATTAGGAAGAGCTCATTCTACCTGTGATTTATGACTGGGAATACTTTATTATTAAAACCTAGGGGGTTTCATTTGTCTAACATCTTTTGATGATGTTTTGTGGTAACCTTCATATGCTTAGCAAAAATGATCTAAATACTTATAGTCCTTGAAGTCAGAGAAGTGCATATATTTAACATTTTGCTCGCTGTAGAGTGAATAAAGCAGAAATAATACTTCTCAAATTTGTGAGATCCAAATACTGCAGTAGGTGAGCTCACAGATTGCCCCTCTTCTCTAGGGTGATACATAGTGAATCAAATGTCAGTCTTAATTGCTATATACAATTGTAAGTCTTCATACATATCTGATATGAAAACTGGGCAGGGGAGAACCAGATATGAGAATAATATAGGCTTAAATTGTTGGGTTTTTTCCTTGCTTTCCAGGTGACAAAGCTCTGGATGGTTACAGTAAGAAAAAATATGTCTGCAAACTGCTTTTCATCTTTCTCCTGGGTCATGACATTGACTTTGGTCACATGGAAGCTGTAAACCTGCTCAGTTCCAATAGATACACAGAGAAACAAATTGTGAGTATCTCAGTCCTTACAGAAGACCAGCTGTTCTCTGGTATCCTGGTGCAGCTGTAGAGTCTGTAAAGGACTTTGCTCTGTTCTTCCTCCCCATCTTGAAGCCTTATTTTGGTTTTGGCAGTGATTCTGAAATTTAAACACCTTTTTTTGCACAGGGAATCTTGTACTAATTGTAAACGTGCACTCTGTATCACATTATTCCTCTTGTTAAGAAACTGCCTTGAGGCTTGCTTTAAAAGGTAAGCAGCCTTGTAGTTTTCAGAAGATCTCTAAATCTTCCTGGGTAAGTTTGTGTTTAGCAGGTGTCTGAATAATGNTTATTTCTTTGCTGCTCAAGCCATAGTTTGAAGGCCATGGGAGACAGAAAGACATGTCTGAGTATCTAATTTTGCCTCTGGCCATATTGCTTCCAAACAAGGGAAAAGTAAACAAAAGCCCCCATCTTTTTTTCCTCTTCTGCTCTGAATGTTTCAGTCTGATTCTTCTAATGTGAATTCAGATGTCTAGTGAAGCAGACTGCTCTGGATTAGTTTGCTGACTCGGCAGAAAAATAGCCTTATGGCAGCAAACTGTAAATGTGACTTGAAGGAAACATATCTTTGGGCAGCTTTCTGCAGAGCTGGCTGTTGTCAGAGGATCTTGGCAGGATTCAGTATAGCAGGATTTCTCTCTCCTTAGTATCTTCAGTAACACTGCTTCATGTATCTAAATAGAGTGTGATGTACCTGAAGGCAATTTTTATTTGTGCAGCATAAAAATAGCTTTAAGGTAAAGCTTTTTTGTTTTTGTTGGCAACTGATGTGCTGTCTGTGACATTTATTTCTCAGAAGAAATTAAACAAAATATGTTTGTAGAGTCAAAAGAAAGAAACCCCCCAAAATGGACAGTTGCAGCCTGCAGCCATAACCTATTAGCATTATTCACTTCAGTGTGTGTTCTCTGGGGTCACTAACATCACCCATCAGCCTTCTCAATGGGTGAGGAGGAGGAAGGAGGAGCTGCTTCTATATTGTGAAGACTGATATATTTAGCTGCCTATTACATAAATCTTGAAGTAAAAAAAAAAAAAAATGCAGCTTGGAGCTTTTCTCAAGGGCAGTGAGTTGGGCATATCTTATTTAGGCTTTATGCAGTGCTATTTGGCTGAACTTATGCAGAGCCTAAGGAGCTTTGATAGTGTTTTAGGCAGCAGCATCTATCCAATTTTTGCTATCCTGACTGAGCTCTCTAGCCTTCAGGCTTGCCTGATGTAGTGGATTCTCCTTTATCTCCTGATTTGGAATAGAGAGAGAACCTTCAGGAGAAGTGTATGTTCATATGTAGCCCTTTTCTTTGGTCTGCCTGATGAGCCATAAGCTGCAGTGCTGTAGCCTCTAAAAATACAGCAATACTGCAGCATAAGGCCAAAGCTATTGAGGGTGCATTTTCTTTCTAGAGCTGGAACACTCATGAATGCTTTTATGTTACAAACCCTTCAAAGCTGTCCTGGTGATCTCTTCCTGGGGTTTTGTGTTTTGGTGGTGGTATTTTTGTTTAGTTTGTGGGGTTTTTTTTCAAGGCTTTGGGGTGTACCCCAATCATTCCATCTTTCTAAAAGACTTGCTGGTTTTATTTTGTTGCTACTGTGTTCTGTGCTGTGGTCTGCTTTGGGCAGAGTGTTAAGACCTTTTACTGTGGTAAAGGTTTGACAATTGACTTAAGAGAACATGTGTATAGAAGACACATAGCTGTTCTTAACAGAAACAAGAATCAGAAGTTTGTATTTACTGCTTTTTAGCAAGAAAATACTTTCAGGACATGGCAGGATAAATCAGGAACTAGATCATTATTTCATGACTGTCCTTCAGGTTATAGGTAATTGGAATTAACACTTAAGTCTTCATGTTTTGGGGGTTATTTTTCCTGATAAATGACTTTCAGTTATAGCTAAATACTTTAAAATGTATGTCATGTGAATGTCTTGTTTAAATCAGTGACAGCTCAGCTTTTTCAGTAATGTATTTTTTCCTGTCTCAGACCATTAGGAAGAGCTCATTCTACCTGTGATTTATGACTGGGAATACTTTATTATTAAAACCTAGGGGGTTTCATTTGTCTAACATCTTTTGATGATGTTTTGTGGTAACCTTCATATGCTTAGCAAAAATGATCTAAATACTTATAGTCCTTGAAGTCAGAGAAGTGCATATATTTAACATTTTGCTCGCTGTAGAGTGAATAAAGCAGAAATAATACTTCTCAAATTTGTGAGATCCAAATACTGCAGTAGGTGAGCTCACAGATTGCCCCTCTTCTCTAGGGTGATACATAGTGAATCAAATGTCAGTCTTAATTGCTATATACAATTGTAAGTCTTCATACATATCTGATATGAAAACTGGGCAGGGGAGAACCAGATATGAGAATAATATAGGCTTAAATTGTTGGGTTTTTTCCTTGCTTTCCAGGTGACAAAGCTCTGGATGGTTACAGTAAGAAAAAATATGTCTGCAAACTGCTTTTCATCTTTCTCCTGGGTCATGACATTGACTTTGGTCACATGGAAGCTGTAAACCTGCTCAGTTCCAATAGATACACAGAGAAACAAATTGTGAGTATCTCAGTCCTTACAGAAGACCAGCTGTTCTCTGGTATCCTGGTGCAGCTGTAGAGTCTGTAAAGGACTTTGCTCTGTTCTTCCTCCCCATCTTGAAGCCTTATTTTGGTTTTGGCAGTGATTCTGAAATTTAAACACCTTTTTTTGCACAGGGAATCTTGTACTAATTGTAAACGTGCACTCTGTATCACATTATTCCTCTTGTTAAGAAACTGCCTTGAGGCTTGCTTTAAAAGGTAAGCAGCCTTGTAGTTTTCAGAAGATCTCTAAATCTTCCTGGGTAAGTTTGTGTTTAGCAGGTGTCTGAATAATGAGCTGAACTTTGGATTTAAAATTTAATCTAAAATGAGCTGATAAATATGCAGCTGATTAACTGGGGTAATACTAAATTAGTAATTTTTGTTCACTTGATCTTTTTAGCCTTCACTCTGTCTAAATCTTTCTGCCCACAAGTTTGGTATTTGAGAGCTGTATGTATTGAATTACTTGGGCCATTAACAGAAAACATTTAAGTTGTTTAAAACCAACTCTCACTTCTCTGAATCCCAGGGCTATCTCTTCATCTCTGTGCTGGTGAACTCCAACAGTGAGCTGATCCGCTTGATCAACAACGCCATCAAAAACGACCTGGCCAGTCGCAACCCCACCTTCATGGGACTGGCTCTGCACTGTATTGCTAATGTGGGAAGCAGGGAGATGGCAGAAGCATTTGCTGGAGAAATTCCCAAAATCCTTGTAGCTGGGTAAGTATGACAGGCTAAGGGCTTGTATTCCTTCAAATGCAACACCAATGAACTTCTTCAGCAACTCGGTTCTGTTGCTGCAGCTTAATCCATGCCAGGAGCAAAACAGCTCTGGGCTTGTGGTGCAAATAATGACCAGTTCCAGCAGCTGCAGATAGGTGGATATTTCCATGCATGGAGTTGCTTGTGCAACGGTACAAATACAACATGGAAATTAGCACTGTGGCAACATCTTGAATAGGCTTTTACAGCTTTGTTGTGATCCAGTTTTTGTTCTATGTAAATGTGTGGCAGTAAACACCCCTAAAATGTGTATGGTTTACTTTCCTTATCTCTCCTGATGGAAAGAAGTAGTAAATGAACCCAAATAGATGTTTACACTACAAGTTTTGTTATAAACTGAAGCTCTGATTTAAATTGTCTAGGTTTATAACAAATGTGACAATATTCTGTTGAGACCTTTCTTGCCTCCTCTGCTAGCCCCGTGAACAGCAGTTTGTCTAAGTGACAACTTTCTGACTTTCTGGATGGCTGGAAATCTCTGAACAGACCTGGCAAATGCTGGAAACTAGTTTTGAAAATCTAAAATGAATCTTGTGATTGCAGGATTAATTTATTTTGAAACTTAAATTGTCAGAGGGCAAACACTGCATTTAAACTTCGTGAATATGAAATATTTTGGAATATGCATTGATCTTGGTTTTTGTATTAACAGAAGACATTTTGGTATAAAACAAGTACGTTGTGCAGGAACTATTAATGTCAAGCATTAGAGCTTGCAAATGTTGCTTATGTAACACTAATTTTGACTGTCTAGTGCACTGAGTTGGAGATAAGAGGAAGGACATAACATGATGTCTAGTTGTGGCAAAAGTCTTGGGAAATCCTTCGGAACTCCTGAATGATGCCTCTATAATGCCACACTTGAATGCTTATACTCTTCTGTGGAGCTGAAATGTCATATGGGCCAGAAAGAACAAGCAGCTAGTAACTGATGTAACTATTCTGGTAGAGCAAACAGGGGAGAGCTTACCCTACAACTCCACACTTCTCAGTCATTAAATTTGCTATTAAAGGGCATGTGTTCAGAGATGGGGCCCTCTGGGGCCAGGCTTGTTGCTGTCCCTTCCTGCACTGCCCTTGCTAGGTGCTCTCCTCTGTAGAGGAGAGAGGAGAGGACTGCAGTGATGAGCTATGGGGTTTAGTACAATAACCTTAAAATGTTCCACAAATGTCACTGCAAGTCATTGATTGCAGTCAGCAGCAGCACTTCCACTTCAGACTTGTTTGGACTTCGAGCTTGTGTATCTGCTCTGAGATGGAAATGAGACCTTGAAGACTAAGAGAACATATATAAAATGCTTGTGTAGTACCTGTGACCTGTGCAGAATGAGCAGGGTTGGTTGTATATGCAACTTCAGGGTAGCTCCCTTGGCTTAAGTTGGACGGAGGGGACAAATAGGTTGGTTTGTTCTTGGTGGTTTTATTTTGTTTTTTAAACTGAGATATTACTTGATCTCATGGAAAATGGGTGAATTCATTAAGAATGGCCAGAGTGAACCTTGACTGGGATTGTGGAGGCTTCTAAATATTTAAGCAAGGTGGCAACATATAAACTGCCTCTTAGAACTTTCACTGCTTATGCTCTGTGTGGTTTTTAGCTGTTTGTGCAACATACAAAATGCTTAATTGTCACCTTGGTGAAAGGGAGTTCAGTGAACTAGAATAGCCTGCTGTACTTCAAACAGCTCATTTCTGTGCCAGCAGCACAGGCAGCAGGGTGAATGGGTTTGTGGGTTGCCTACTGGGTGATAACTGGCTGACTTGTGTGCCAGGTGTAGGTTAGGTACTGAAGCTGTTGGGTAGTTAGTGAGTTGTATCCAATACTCAGGACCTGTCAGGAGATCCAGCTTTGATCATCTTCATAGAAGTGTTCTGATGGGAAAAGACCTTTAAGAGCATCAAGTCACTCTTAAGTTGCAAAGAACCATTACAGATGCTACTAAACATATATAATGGTTGAAAACTTGACTAGTTAAAGTATTATTAATTTTGTCCAGCAACTCAGGAAGAAGTTAGTGAACTTCTGTTCCAGCTGTTAAGATGCTACCTGATTAGGGATGCTGAGGCAGTGCAAAGACTGGCATAATGCTGGCCTGCAAGTACTGCTGCAACCTAAGCCTGTTTCTGTCTTGCAGAGACACCATGGACAGTGTGAAGCAGAGTGCTGCCTTGTGCTTGCTGCGTCTGTACAGAACTTCTCCTGACCTTGTCCCCATGGGAGACTGGACCTCTAGAGTTGTGCATCTCCTCAATGACCAGCACTTGGTAACTCAGCTTCATTATGCTTCTTGAGCCTACACTCTATAGAGAATGATGTCACTTATCCTGTTAAATAAGCTATTATTTCTTCTTGAATCTTTCAAGCAAGCAGGCTGCTTTTTTCTTTGGGTTGGGGGAAGAAAATGGAAGGAGTTGTCCTTTAGTTTCTGTAATAATAGTTGTTAAAGTGGGGTTTTTTTTACCTTTTTTTCTTAGAGATAGAATGGTATGCACAAGTTCTTTTTTCTTAGGCTACAAATGAATTAAATTTGTGCCTCACAATCCTAAGTCATATTGCATAGGTGTAATAGTAATTTTCCTAGACATTTTAAGAATAGGCTGGCACTGAAAATGCAAGGTCTGATTTGTCAGTGCTTGGACTTCCTTGTCCTGTGGTGTCATTCTTATCTTGCTTGTATTGTTCTAGATAAAAGACATTATTTTTCCCCTGTCTATAAAAGCAAGGCTATTAGGACATGGGCTTCAGCGGTAATGGGAGTTCTTTAGTCTGCAGTCATATAAAATTTGTGTTACACAAAACCCTCTCTTCATGTTGGCTTGTCAGAATAATTTCCTGGATGATCTGCTGCATCTTGTTTATTTTGCTGATGCTTCTTTTTTGTAGTAAGACAGTTTACATCCAAGCTTTATTTTAACATTAACTGTTATTTTAGATGTGCAATCCAAACATGAGACAAAACAAATACAGAAATATCACTAAATGCTCTGCAAGCATGGACAGTATCATGGTGTTGGAAATCCTGATGGATTTTGAAGATGTGTAATTAATCTGGCTGCTGTCCAAAATAGGGGGCTTTCTAATGTGGGACTTCTTCATGGGGTGAACTTAGTTTTGTGTATTAAAAAATACTTGAAACTTGCTAGTGGGCAGCATACTAAACTGTTACAAAATTGAATGTATTGCTTTTTTTCTGTTTGTTTTGTTTTGTTTTCCTAGGGTGTGGTTACTGCAGCTACAAGTCTAATTACCACTTTGGCACAGAAGAACCCAGAAGAGTTCAAAACTTCAGTCTCCTTGGCAGTGTCTAGATTAAGCAGAGTGAGTCCAGTTGATAACCTTGATAATACTTCACTGATGCTTAACTGACTCAGCTCTCTAGGTCAGGTTAGCTTACTGTTGCTTATTTATTATGCTTTCTAGGTCAGATTAGTTTAGTGTACCATTAAAAGGGAAGATGATTCAGTTCATAGAGCTGTTTCAGCTGACTTCTAATACTTGTTGCTTACCAGGGCAGAATGCTATTAGCTTGCCCAGACTTCTTTGGTATAATCCTTCTCTCCATGTCTACATAGCAAAAAGGTGTCTTTCTGTATCAGCTGCCTGATGCAGTTGAGTTCTTAATCTTCATTTTATGTTACTGTAACACCTAAGAGTAGTTGGATCAAAGACTGATTCTGCAAACTTGTGTGCTGAACACTTCAAAATACAACACATACTTTTCAGCTTTATCCAAGCTTCTTACAAGATCCCTCTTTTGAACTGCTGCTATGCTGACAGTCCTAAGCATTTGATATTCTATAAATGGGCATAGGGGCAGGGTGGGCAGGGAGGTATGTAGAGTTGTTTCTGGAAATAAGCATTTTCATGCTGGAAAGGTTACTTTTTTGTTTGATTTTTGCTTCTTGGAAGGTATGCAAGACATGGAAGGATAATACTTCACAAATGTGTTTTAGACGCAGATTTTTTTTAATACCCAGAATTATTTGTAGTTCAGAGAAACTTCAGATAGGAATACTTTTGTCTAATAGGTAAAAGGCAGGAAGCTCATACCTGTTCGGTTAACAGAGCAGCAGGAATTAAATTGGAATTTCTTTGAGCAGTGCTAGCACCAAACTCCTGCTCATCCTGTAATCAAAGTGGGAGAAGAAATCCACAAAACAGAAGTACTCCTCTGAAATCTAATCCAGTCCTTACCACATTTCCCTGTGTGTATAAACCTTTTCTGTGAGAAATTGGTGTTCTTTGCTCTGGAGTGCAAATTTCTGAAGGTGTTAGGTGGTTCCATTTGCTTTCCAGGTTCACCTATCAGCAGTTAACCACAACACTAAAGTTTAGGCTTTCTGTTGTCTGAATGTATGAATTGCTGAACCAAAGTCAAGCTTCTAGTTAAAGGTTTTGGTGTTATGATAGTCTTTGTTCTTAAGAAAATGCTTTCGGGTGGAGAATTCTTAGACTGCTCCACTTGTAAAACTGCATTTGTGTTACTGGGGGACCTGAAGCTATGCTTGTAGTATGACATCTTGTACCTAATTAATCTACTGAATTAAACATTGCTGGTGACATAGTTTTGTAAGTCTCTGTCAGAGGTGACCTGCAGTGTTCTCTGGGTCCCTCTTGTGATTGCACATCACAGCTTCAGTAGCTGACCTGCTCTATGCTTATTTTACAGATTGTAACTTCTGCATCAACAGATCTCCAGGACTACACATACTACTTTGTTCCTGCTCCTTGGTTATCTGTGAAACTTCTGAGGCTGCTACAGTGCTATCCACCTCCAGGTAATGCACAAAGCGCAGCAGAGGGTCTCTTGCTGCCTCCAAAGAGATGCTGTGCTCTAGTGGTACCCTAACCTGGAGTGCAAGCACACTGCTTAAGACCAGGATGCTACAGTCTGTATTCCCAAGTGTTCCAGATTCTGGAAGCTAAACACAAAGCATGAGCTGGGTTGAATGTATTGGAATACTTCAGTTTATTCCAGTTTAAGGTGACAGGCCTAAGGGAGGGGTTGGGGTGTTGAGCAAAGTGAAGTTGTCCAACGGCTGCTTGTTCTCCAGAAGACCCGGCGGTGCGTGGCCGTCTCACGGAGTGCCTGGAAACCATCCTCAACAAAGCCCAGGAGCCACCCAAGTCCAAGAAGGTGCAACACTCAAATGCCAAGAATGCTGTGCTGTTCGAGGCAATCAGCTTAATTATACATCATGACAGGTGAGTGTTTGAGAACACCTCTGTTAGGAGAGGATTTTCTGCAGTGAAGAGCTGTGTCTTGAACACCAAATGGTTTTACTGGGGTGGAGACAGGAAGAATATCAGCTATGAAGTTGCTTGTTAGATTGGAACACCAGCACACAGTGGAACTGAACTGAGACTGAGGGGTGACCTCATCAATGTTTATCAATATATAAAGGGTCAGTGCCAGGAGGATGGAGCCAGGCTTGGCTCAGTGATGCCTGATGACAGGACAAGGGGCCATGGGTGGAAGCTGAGGCATAGGAAGTTTCATCTAAACAAGAGGGGGAATTTTTTCACAGTGAGTGTGATGGAACACGGGAATAGGCTGCCCAGGGTAGTTGTGGAGTCTCCCTCTCTGGAGACATTCAAGACCCACCTGGATGTGTTCCTGGGGGATCTGGCCTAGGTATCCTGCTCTGGCAGGGGGTTTGAACTATAGATGATCTTTCAAGGTCACTTCTAGCCCCTGACATTCTATGATTCTATGAACTGTATTCATGACCTGTGTTACTGTCAGCATAGTTTTTTAATTGCTTTGTTTCTTCCCTTTTACTTTTTTGGTATTGTGTTGACCTCACTACTGTAATCCAACAGATATTTGCTCACAGCACCTGAATTTTAATTTCACCAGCAGGGCATTCTAGCAGACAATTTGGGGCTTTTTAAGAAGTTTACACTGTAGAAGTAATGTGTCTTGGTGGGTGTTTTTTTGTATTAGGTGTTATGAAATCTATTGCTTTTAACCCTTTCTCTCCTGTTCTGTGCAGTGAGCCCAATCTACTAGTCCGTGCCTGTAACCAGCTGGGTCAGTTCTTGCAGCACCGAGAAACGAACTTGCGTTACCTAGCACTGGAAAGCATGTGCACACTGGCCAGCTCTGAATTCTCCCATGAGGCTGTGAAAACACACATAGAAACAGTTATCAATGCACTGAAGGTAAATATTTTAAGTGTGCAGTCTGATTTGAGTGTCTCTTCTCCTGTGTCAATGCCCTCTGCCCCAAGACCCCCATCCCAAATTAAGATAATAATTATTGGGGATCAGATGAGTTATTCTCAGAAGTCTTTTCCCCTTAATCCCACAAAATCTTGTGTGCTGGCACTGGTAGAGCTCTGGCTCAGTTGACAGAAGGCAAACCCATCACTGAACCTGAAAGTAGCTAATTGCCCATTGGCCTGGTTATGCTTTGACAGCTTCAGCTAATTTATTATTGTGTGTTTGGCCAGTGGTCCCAGTTACCCAGCTCCCAGTGGACCACAGACTCATTCACCCTGGTCAGAGTAGTAGTGGAGTGTTCTGTACAAACTCCTCCATCCTTTCAGCTCTTGCACAGATTTGAATCTGTAAACTGCAGAAACAAAACCTGGTGATTTGAACCACTTTCTAGGTAACTGAGAATGAGAAACCTGTAGCTTATGTTCATTCCACATCTGAAAGATTATTAAGGAAGTGCATTTGTTTGAAATTTGACTAGGGGTTATACTAAGTTCCATCTCTTAGCTAAGTTGCTTGTGCTTTACAAATAAAGATGAAACCATCCTGACCTTTTGTTGTGTATCCTTTTGCAGACTGAAAGAGATGTAAGTGTACGACAGAGAGCTGTAGATCTCCTGTATGCCATGTGTGACCGCAGCAATGCCCAGCAGATCGTGGCTGAAATGTTGAATTACTTGGAGACTGCTGATTACTCTATTAGAGAAGAAATTGTGAGATATCTCTCTTCCCTTCAACTTTTTTCATAGCTGGCTTTGGCACCATAGGTATCATTTATTGATTGAGATGCTGGAGAGTCTGTGATAGAGATTCAATTTCATGGTAGTTTAAAAACAAACCAACCCCAAAACCTTAAGTTTGTAGTCTAATAGCAAAAACTGTTCTTCATTGCAGGGGGAGGAACATGGGACACCCAAAACCTTGGAAATCAGGAATTTTTAAAACTAATCTTGCTTACAGGGTATTGCATATAGAAAGTGAGGGGAATTTTATCAATGCTTGAGCAAATACAGTCTCTAGATCCTGAGGGTTATATCCTGCTCAAGTCAACTATTTAATAGCTTTGAATATTGGTGTGATGGAATGTGCTTATTTGTAGCTAGAACTTCATACTGTGTATATTCTGAGCACATTCTCTGTCTAAGGATTCTCAAAACAATACCTTATAATCAGCTAAGAGAGGTGTGATATGTATCCTTCTTCCCAGCAGGAAAAAAGTTCAAAAAATGAAATACTTAACATTCCCATAATAGTAACCAAAACCTGTACTTAGGGTAGTTATTGAGGTTCTAAAGTTTCTTGACTGGAGAAGGTAACATAGTAGAAGAGAAAAATCAACACTGATTGTCTTGTTCCAGTTGACAGCCTACCCTGACAGGCAAATAATGCAGATTTCACTCTGTTTATTTGCTGCTCCTAAAAGAATAGGTCAGTGTAAATGCAACTGATAACAAAAGATGTGCAGGTCTCTTCCTGTGGTGATTGTCTCAGAATAGAGGAATCTTAGTATGACTCAGCTGTATTTGGTCAGCTCTTGTCTGTGTTAGCTAGTTTGAGTTTCCACTTTTTTCCTAAAATCTCCTGTCTCCTACTTATTCCTTTGTCAGGCATGGTTCAATTGGTGTTTCCTTAGCAAAGAAAAAATGTACAATAAATTTCTCCTGATTGCTCAAACACACAGTTGAAAAGCTACAAATCCAACATATTTAAAAGGATTATGGGGGTCATGTTCTGTACCTGGAAAATGGTGTGTTCTGGCACAGAACCTTAGCTGTGGCAGCAAGCAAGCACACAGATGTCTCAGCTGAGTCATCTGGGCTACCATGGCATAGCTCTGTGTGTATATGAGTGTGAGTCTTGGTTCACAGCTTAATAAGCCTTCTGTGTACTTTTCTGTGTATCCAGGTTCTGAAAGTTGCAATTCTAGCTGAGAAGTATGCAGTGGATTATACCTGGTATGTGGATACAATTTTAAACCTGATTCGCATTGCTGGTGACTATGTCAGTGAAGAAGTGTGGTATCGAGTTATTCAGATTGTCATCAACAGGGATGATGTTCAAGGGTATGCAGCAAAGACTGTTTTTGAGGTGAGAAGAACTTTTCAGTTCACTTTCAACGTGAGGTAGGGATGAAGCAAACCACAAGTGTGATTTCCCCATGGCAGGGAGGAGTAAAAATCATGTTTAATATTCCAACAAAATACTGTTCTGTAAAACCAGCATCAGAGACTTGGAGCCAGAAGCTGGCATGAAGTTAAGATGCTCTGGCTTAAGTCATGTAAAGTACACCTGCTGCTGCTCTGGGTTTGGTGAGGGATTGCAGGGTGGGTAATGGTGGATTTTGTGTTTTTGGTGGATGATGCTGAGTGGATGGTATAGCAGGGAAATTACCTGGAAAATTACTGAAATGTAGGAAAAATAGCCTTTTTACAGGATGGTTTCCATTTGTTTTAGTTCTGTTCAGCTTCTTTTCTTCATGCAGGAATGCAAAACACTCAGAATGATACCTTGATGATCCTCCTGAAAGCATGTACCAATTCCTTCAATTCAGGCTCTGATAAAACTGGAATTTGAACTATTAAAGGAGAACAGTTTCAAATGTCTGGCCTTCTTGCTCTGACTTTGTCAATATTCTTCATATGGCCTTTCCATTTTTTTTCCTTTCCTGAATATTTAAGCAGAACTCATCCCTGCTGTATGNTATACTAAGTTCCATCTCTTAGCTAAGTTGCTTGTGCTTTACAAATAAAGATGAAACCATCCTGACCTTTTGTTGTGTATCCTTTTGCAGACTGAAAGAGATGTAAGTGTACGACAGAGAGCTGTAGATCTCCTGTATGCCATGTGTGACCGCAGCAATGCCCAGCAGATCGTGGCTGAAATGTTGAATTACTTGGAGACTGCTGATTACTCTATTAGAGAAGAAATTGTGAGATATCTCTCTTCCCTTCAACTTTTTTCATAGCTGGCTTTGGCACCATAGGTATCATTTATTGATTGAGATGCTGGAGAGTCTGTGATAGAGATTCAATTTCATGGTAGTTTAAAAACAAACCAACCCCAAAACCTTAAGTTTGTAGTCTAATAGCAAAAACTGTTCTTCATTGCAGGGGGAGGAACATGGGACACCCAAAACCTTGGAAATCAGGAATTTTTAAAACTAATCTTGCTTACAGGGTATTGCATATAGAAAGTGAGGGGAATTTTATCAATGCTTGAGCAAATACAGTCTCTAGATCCTGAGGGTTATATCCTGCTCAAGTCAACTATTTAATAGCTTTGAATATTGGTGTGATGGAATGTGCTTATTTGTAGCTAGAACTTCATACTGTGTATATTCTGAGCACATTCTCTGTCTAAGGATTCTCAAAACAATACCTTATAATCAGCTAAGAGAGGTGTGATATGTATCCTTCTTCCCAGCAGGAAAAAAGTTCAAAAAATGAAATACTTAACATTCCCATAATAGTAACCAAAACCTGTACTTAGGGTAGTTATTGAGGTTCTAAAGTTTCTTGACTGGAGAAGGTAACATAGTAGAAGAGAAAAATCAACACTGATTGTCTTGTTCCAGTTGACAGCCTACCCTGACAGGCAAATAATGCAGATTTCACTCTGTTTATTTGCTGCTCCTAAAAGAATAGGTCAGTGTAAATGCAACTGATAACAAAAGATGTGCAGGTCTCTTCCTGTGGTGATTGTCTCAGAATAGAGGAATCTTAGTATGACTCAGCTGTATTTGGTCAGCTCTTGTCTGTGTTAGCTAGTTTGAGTTTCCACTTTTTTCCTAAAATCTCCTGTCTCCTACTTATTCCTTTGTCAGGCATGGTTCAATTGGTGTTTCCTTAGCAAAGAAAAAATGTACAATAAATTTCTCCTGATTGCTCAAACACACAGTTGAAAAGCTACAGATCCAACATATTTAAAAGGATTATGGGGGTCATGTTCTGTACCTGGAAAATGGTGTGTTCTGGCACAGAACCTTAGCTGTGGCAGCAAGCAAGCACACAGATGTCTCAGCTGAGTCATCTGGGCTACCATGGCATAGCTCTGTGTGTATATGAGTGTGAGTCTTGGTTCACAGCTTAATAAGCCTTCTGTGTACTTTTCTGTGTATCCAGGTTCTGAAAGTTGCAATTCTAGCTGAGAAGTATGCAGTGGATTATACCTGGTATGTGGATACAATTTTAAACCTGATTCGCATTGCTGGTGACTATGTCAGTGAAGAAGTGTGGTATCGAGTTATTCAGATTGTCATCAACAGGGATGATGTTCAAGGGTATGCAGCAAAGACTGTTTTTGAGGTGAGAAGAACTTTTCAGTTCACTTTCAACGTGAGGTAGGGATGAAGCAAACCACAAGTGTGATTTCCCCATGGCAGGGAGGAGTAAAAATCATGTTTAATATTCCAACAAAATACTGTTCTGTAAAACCAGCATCAGAGACTTGGAGCCAGAAGCTGGCATGAAGTTAAGATGCTCTGGCTTAAGTCATGTAAAGTACACCTGCTGCTGCTCTGGGTTTGGTGAGGGATTGCAGGGTGGGTAATGGTGGATTTTGTGTTTTTGGTGGATGATGCTGAGTGGATGGTATAGCAGGGAAATTACCTGGAAAATTACTGAAATGTAGGAAAAATAGCCTTTTTACAGGATGGTTTCCATTTGTTTTAGTTCTGTTCAGCTTCTTTTCTTCATGCAGGAATGCAAAACACTCAGAATGATACCTTGATGATCCTCCTGAAAGCATGTACCAATTCCTTCAATTCAGGCTCTGATAAAACTGGAATTTGAACTATTAAAGGAGAACAGTTTCAAATGTCTGGCCTTCTTGCTCTGACTTTGTCAATATTCTTCATATGGCCTTTCCATTTTTTTTCCTTTCCTGAATATTTAAGCAGAACTCATCCCTGCTGTATGTTTCTTCATACTCAGTAAAGACATGATTTATGTTGGACAACTTCAGCATTCTTGCAAGGTTTAAATTAAGGGTATTATTTCAGAAGTCTACATAGCTGCTAGGTAGGCCTAAGAGTGCTCTTCAGCAAGTTATACTTAGATTAGAGATTATGCTTTAAAATCATGTTACATATCATGCTTTCCTCAAAAGTGCTCTATAGTGCCTAAGCCTACAGTCTGCCCTTACAGGAAAGTATATTAGGAAACTGGGCATGGAAGTGACAAAAAAGATGTTTTCTGATACCACAGATGGTATTCCTGTGTTCTTACAGGCCCTTCAAGCTCCAGCATGCCATGAGAATCTTGTAAAAGTAGGTGGCTACATCTTGGGAGAATTTGGAAATCTGATAGCAGGTGATCCAAGATCAAGGTAAAACACCTTATAAAATACTGAATTCAAGTCCTAACACTTTCTGTAAAGAATCTGTTGTCTATTTAGTATTTCTAAATGACAGTTAACAAATCAATCAGTTCTGTTAGTAATGCATTAAGAATTAACATGTATATAAAAACTGAAAAAAATCTTTTTTCTTCCCATCTAAGTCCCCTCATCCAGTTCAACTTGCTACATTCCAAGTTTCACCTGTGTAGTGTTCCCACCCGAGCTCTGCTTCTGTCCACCTACATCAAGTTTGTGAACCTGTTTCCAGAGATCAAAACAACAATTCAGGATGTGCTGCGCAGTGACAGTCAGCTGAAGAATGCTGATGTTGAGCTGCAGCAGAGAGCTGTTGAGTATTTGAGGCTCAGTACCATTGCCAGTACTGATATATTGGTAGGTATAAAGAGTTGTTGTTGTTGTTTTAATTATGCAGAACTCTTTAGCTCTGTCAACAAGTGAACTCCACTAAATATTACCTCAGAAATCTTAATGCAGGATTAATGTGGGAGCCATTTCTTTTAGACTACTTAATTCAGCTGCAGTCGTATTTAATTTGGAGCTGGCCTAGGACAGGGCAATCCTACAGCACTCGCATACCAACAGGCTTTCTTCTGAGGACTTAATTGATGGTGGGCAGGAAACCTGGAATTGTGCTGATTTTTATTTTTTTTTTATTTTTTTGGGGGGGGGGGGGTTGTTTCTGAAAATTTACAGTGTTATAACCTGATGCCCTCGGGTCTGACCAGAGTATGGCACACTTAGCCTGGCCAGCTCAAATGCTTAGGTCTGACTAGATCCTTGAGTAATATTCTGTGGTTTCAGCCTATGTCTGCTTGACTTAAGGACTATTAGATCTGCTATGATCTAATTTAGTTTGTTTATTTGCAGTGTATCAGAGAAGTGATATGCCCNCCTTTAAAGCCTTTTTTTTTTTTTTTTTTTTTTTTTGTCATAAGGCCACAGTGCTGGAAGAAATGCCTCCATTTCCAGAGAGAGAATCTTCAATTTTGGCCAAACTCAAGAAGAAGAAAGGCCCAGGCACAGTTACTGACCTGGAAGAGATCAAAAAGGAGAGGAGCTCTGATATGAATGGAAGTGCTGAACCTGCTGCTGTCAATGCCACTGCTGTTGTGAGTTTAAAAGCTCTTATTTTGCTCATCTAGATGGTTTTGCTGAAAGTGGCTTTTTAGGGGTTTAAATCTTCACATATCAAATGTAAGCCTATAAAATATTAGGGGATCATGCAGCTTCTTTCCTCCCCACTGCTTGCTTGGATGTAATTCTCCTTTGGAAATTTATGTAAATGGGGACAAATTGTCTTTAAGAGCAACAAAACCTTTTTACATTGTTACTTTGAATGCTGCAACCTTAGAAATGGGAATTTCCTTGCTGAAGAAATTGCAGTGGAAGTGAAATGGTAAAACTTTTTTTTTTTTTTTATGAATAACTTGACTTTTTAACTCTCAGCTGTTCTGCTTTGTCTAACATGGTAGATATTTCATCCTGTTTCAGGTTGTTACTGTTTTTACTAGAAGTTGACAACACTTGACTTAACAGGGATGGAATTAAATCAATGTAATGTTACTGTTTATGTGCCAAAGGTGTTTGAGTTTTATGGTAAACAAGGCCACAGTCTTGTTGCTTTTGACCTAAAACTACTCATTTATTGTCATTCAAAGCTGGTAGGATGAACTATTCCCCTTATGTAATCCCCATTTCTGGTTTTAATGACTAGTGTAACTTGTAATTGCACTTGAGATGTACTAGTAGATTACCTATGAGGAGGAAATATCATAGCACGCTCTGCCCAGTTGGTTAAAGGATAATCCTTTAACTCTTAGTCATTGCACTGTGCAAGAGTTAGATGTTCCAAGTGCAACATCTTCTGAATGGACAGAAATAGCTTTCCACCAGAAGAGCTGCCAAACTGTCTTTGCATGCATGACTGAGGTGACTGGCAGTTAAAATTGTGCTGTGCTTTATGAGCTTTGCTTTATGGGTTGCAGCCATGTAAGAAACTCTGCTGTTACTTTCATCAGTGGCTTTGGTGTGACCCTGGCTTAGATGCCAAGAATACGTTCCAAACTGGAGTTCCAACTGTTTGGATTGGCTTCTGTACGTTTTTGCCAGGGAATTTTTCATTGTACTGCATCCAATTCAGGCTGTAGAGTGTATAACAACTTGGAGTTGGCTTACAAAAACAAAATTTCAGACTCAATCCAAATGCCATCTCATGATTCATCTTCAGTGTATCTGACATTTTGTAGGCTGTTAATGTCTGATAGATGAACATTTTGTTCTTGCACGTGACTTGGGCACACGTGGCTGTGTTGCATGGTTCTGTGTCCTGGCTGTTTGTTTTGTTCTGTTTGAGAGGGGAAAAATATCAAGGTCTTGCTGCCACCTTTTAGTGTGGAACTATCTACAGGCTCTGCTTTTTTGCTGGTTAGGCTTTACATTTGTTTTTAAGGTTTGGTGAGTTTCAAAAATCCAGGACTAAGCTAATAATTTTTTAAAAATGCTCTGTTTTAGTTTAGGTTTGTGTAAAAGCCTTTCTTGCTGGATTCTTCATGATAGAAAAGCAATACATTTGAATTTTATTCCCTAAAGTATTTAATTTNTTTTTGTTGATGATGTTGTTAATGGGGGGGGTAGGAGCTGTAGGTTTTTTCATTTTTTTTTTTTTTTTTATTTTTTTGGGGGGGGGGGGGTTGTGTCTCAAAATTTACAGTGTTATAACCTGATGCCCTCGGGTCTGACCAGAGTATGGCACACTTAGCCTGGCCAGCTCAAATGCTTAGGTCTGACTAGATCCTTGAGTAATATTCTGTGGTTTCAGCCTATGTCTGCTTGACTTAAGGACTATTAGATCTGCTATGATCTAATTTAGTTTGTTTATTTGCAGTGTATCAGAGAAGTGATATGCCCTGTTTAACTCTTAACCATCAGTGTACAATAACCTGCAGTGTCATTTTCTGGGTGGATAATTACTTCTGCTTTTGCCTTGTGCAATCTGTGAGGGTGTATCTTGTCAGACTCATAGAGGAAAAAAAAAACCCAAAGAAAATACCCCAGCTTCTAAGTTTAACTAATATACTTTTTTCTTTTTTTTTCTTTTNTGCTGAAAGTGGCTTTTTAGGGGTTTAAATCTTCACATATCAAATGTAAGCCTATAAAATATTAGGGGATCATGCAGCTTCTTTCCTCCCCACTGCTTGCTTGGATGTAATTCTCCTTTGGAAATTTATGTAAATGGGGACAAATTGTCTTTAAGAGCAACAAAACCTTTTTACATTGTTACTTTGAATGCTGCAACCTTAGAAATGGGAATTTCCTTGCTGAAGAAATTGCAGTGGAAGTGAAATGGTAAAACTTTTTTTTTTTTTTTATGAATAACTTGACTTTTTAACTCTCAGCTGTTCTGCTTTGTCTAACATGGTAGATATTTCATCCTGTTTCAGGTTGTTACTGTTTTTACTAGAAGTTGACAACACTTGACTTAACAGGGATGGAATTAAATCAATGTAATGTTACTGTTTATGTGCCAAAGGTGTTTGAGTTTTATGGTAAACAAGGCCACAGTCTTGTTGCTTTTGACCTAAAACTACTCATTTATTGTCATTCAAAGCTGGTAGGATGAACTATTCCCCTTATGTAATCCCCATTTCTGGTTTTAATGACTAGTGTAACTTGTAATTGCACTTGAGATGTACTAGTAGATTACCTATGAGGAGGAAATATCATAGCACGCTCTGCCCAGTTGGTTAAAGGATAATCCTTTAACTCTTAGTCATTGCACTGTGCAAGAGTTAGATGTTCCAAGTGCAACATCTTCTGAATGGACAGAAATAGCTTTCCACCAGAAGAGCTGCCAAACTGTCTTTGCATGCATGACTGAGGTGACTGGCAGTTAAAATTGTGCTGTGCTTTATGAGCTTTGCTTTATGGGTTGCAGCCATGTAAGAAACTCTGCTGTTACTTTCATCAGTGGCTTTGGTGTGACCCTGGCTTAGATGCCAAGAATACGTTCCAAACTGGAGTTCCAACTGTTTGGATTGGCTTCTGTACGTTTTTGCCAGGGAATTTTTCATTGTACTGCATCCAATTCAGGCTGTAGAGTGTATAACAACTTGGAGTTGGCTTACAAAAACAAAATTTCAGACTCAATCCAAATGCCATCTCATGATTCATCTTCAGTGTATCTGACATTTTGTAGGCTGTTAATGTCTGATAGATGAACATTTTGTTCTTGCACGTGACTTGGGCACACGTGGCTGTGTTGCATGGTTCTGTGTCCTGGCTGTTTGTTTTGTTCTGTTTGAGAGGGGAAAAATATCAAGGTCTTGCTGCCACCTTTTAGTGTGGAACTATCTACAGGCTCTGCTTTTTTGCTGGTTAGGCTTTACATTTGTTTTTAAGGTTTGGTGAGTTTCAAAAATCCAGGACTAAGCTAATAATTTTTTAAAAATGCTCTGTTTTAGTTTAGGTTTGTGTAAAAGCCTTTCTTGCTGGATTCTTCATGATAGAAAAGCAATACATTTGAATTTTATTCCCTAAAGTATTTAATTTTCCTTGCAAATAAGAGGGGAGAGGGAAAAAGTGTTGTCTGTCTTCTGCAGAATCAGATGCTAGACAGATGATTTTTTTGAACTGTTAGATGGATATAACTCCCTTCAGATGAAAAAAAAAAAGAAAAGAAAACCACATGACCTTAAGTTGAAACACAAGGTGATAACTCCATTTGTGAAGCCTCCTGTGTCCATTCAAACCCAATTTGGGTTGGTGAGGGGCACTTTGCTGTAGCTTAATCACCTATCTGTGCAAGGGACATGTTTGAGTTTTGCTGCAGTGTAACACCCAAGTGTCTTGTCTTCCCTAGTCTACTCCTTCTCCATCTGCGGATCTGCTGGGTCTGGGTGCTGCCCCTCTCACCAACTCACCTCCCCCACCGCCCGCTGTTGGTAACCTGCTGGTGGATGTGTTTTCAGATTCAGCTTCTGCCGTTGCACCTCTTGCTCCTGGGTCTGATGACAACTTTGCGAGGTAACTAAGTCACCCTGTCAGGAATCTGAAGAAGAATTTGGCTGTTTAAAACAGGATTAGAGAAAAAAAAATTAACCTTTGGTTTTGTTCCAGCTTACTGAATGCATTCCTAAGTGGTAGCTGTGCAGCAAGAGGTGTTCTTGATCTCTGTGGTGGATGTGCTCTGTATTGAATACCTCTGCTCATGGAAAAACTGGGTCTGTAGTGATCAGCCTGAGGATATTAACTTCCAAGTATTGCCCAGTTTTCGTGCTGGTTTTGCTTTTTTGCTGAACTAAGCTGCTTGTGCTTCTCAGTATACCTTGAATTTGGGGGTTATCTGGCCTGCTATGAATACATTTACTCTTATCTTATTTCCATAAAGTATTCTTGTGTGTCTCCACTTATGACAAGCTGATACTGGAACAGAGATGGATTATATCCAGGGATACCCGTTCTCAATTTCAAGATGTACTTAAATGGTCCTGCTACTGTCTGACAAACAGGTGTGAAAACAAGGAAAAAACCTACAAGTGCTTTGCTTTTATTTTTAAGGGGTTTGGATACAACTATCTTCCTTATTCCATCACCAAGTGTAGTGGAGGTACAATGTGTGTGGTGTTAATCCCGTTAATACTAGAAGCCACTGAGCTACACTCAAATGTTAGTTGGCTGAAATTTGATAAATACTACAATATCCCAGAAAGAGATACTATTTCTAAAAATCTTAAATACCCAAGTTCACAGAATGTCTTCAAATCTGTCATCTTAATGGCCAAAGAATGTGTTAACTGTTGTTGAGGACCAAATTTTGAATGATGGTCTGATAAATTTGGAATGCCTTTTATTATAAAGGCCATGAGTGAAACTGATCTGCCTGCATCACTGAGACTTCATCATAGTTTTATACTAGGCAACACATTTTCAGGCTTGCAGCAATTCAACTTGACCCTTAGTTTCTTGGGGAAAGCAATGAGTGTTTGTTGGTCTTTTAATCATGCTACAGATACCAAGATTTACTAAAAATAAAAAAAGGCTTTAAGCTTATGTTGCTTCTTAAAGAGGGGAAAAAAAAGAAAGAAACCAGTACTAGTAGCTTCATAAACAAAAGTTACCTAAAAAGAGTTTTCTCTTTCTGCAGAAGAAAGTGTAGCATTGCCCAACCCCTTGGTCTGTCTGTAGATGGTGAAATGCTTCTCTAGTGATACTGAGAAGTTGCTGTTTACAGTTTCCTGCTTCTCTTTAGTGCTGTTGTCACTTTTGTTTCTAATCTGTTACTTGGGTAAGTGATTCTCTCTGTGCCTGTGTATTCTTGCCTACACTTAATATTTGTGTGTGGTGTTAAGAACTGATTGTGCAGCTGTAGTCAGAAGTGCCACTAAGGTCAATGAGGCCTCTGCTTCCAAGTGCACATTTGTAGTAGTTAATGTGTATCTCCATTTACTGTTTTGAACTAAAACTTTTCTTGCTGTCACATTTAAACACCTAAAAGGATTTGGTTCTTTAAGAGAGATAAATTTAAGCTACTGAACACCTTCCACTGTCTCCTGGCTTTGGGGAGAATTGCTGGTTCTGAACAATCAGGGAGGGGTGGGGTGGGGGAGAAAAGTGGGGAGAACTTTGCCTAATGCCTGAAACCTTTTGAGGTGTGCTCAGCTAGGGCAGCTAATACATTTTTCAGGCATTAAACTCAGCAGTGCCTTTTTTGAGGAAGGAGGTAAAAGAAATAACAAAGCACTAAGCTGTCTTTACTAACTCCTGCTGTCTCTGTCGCTACTGCCTTTCTTCCTTTGTGCTGCCTGAACTAGCCCTGACCTGGCTTCATCTGAGGTAGTTTCTGAGGAACCAGCTGATACTGTGCATGATGCTGATGAGCTTTTTCACAAGTAAGCAATACTAAAACCTTGCAAGGCTGGGCAACTTCCAGAATAAAGTTATAAAGCAAAACTATATTGTGCATTAACTTAATACCAGCAAAATGAGAGAAACGTGTACTGTCAGACTTGTGCCTAGAACACCTCTGTAGATGCTGTGGATTTTATGACAAGCTCATGAATACCCAGGTTAGAGTTGCCTTTAGGAGTTGGTGCTATCACACACTGCTCTAAAATGAGGCAATGCCAGTTGTATCTGAAGTTTGCTACTTCTCACAAATAAAGGAGACAAAAGTAACAGTAAATTGTCAAAAGTACTGTTATTTGGGAGTATGTGTCAAGTGCCTTGTATGCAAAAGGCTGGTGTTTGCCAATCACCTCTTCTACTTTTTAAGTGAGGGGTGACAAATGGGCTGAAATCACTGCAGAATGGGCTTCATCTCTCAAAATGGGGAAAAACAACCCAGCTCTCAGTTGACTGCTTGATACAGAACTGATAAAACAAGGGATTCTTTTTTCTTTCAGGTTTAAACAGTCAAAGCTTCAAACTTTTCAATTCTACACCAACCTAATGAGTTTCAGAAGTTGTCAAGAATTTGAATAAGAAAAATCCTAGTCTGTTGCCTGGTCCTTTATAGACAGTGTGTGTACATAGCATATTGTGGCTTCCTTCTTAGTTTCTCAGGCATCCTATCAAATAATGTCAGTTCTTTTAGTGTCCTACATGTGGTGGTTTTGATTGTAAAAATGTCTTTTCTAACTGCAGTTTTCTGCAAAGGCCTCTCTCACAGACTATTGCACTCTAGGTTAACCACAATCTTCATCCTCTGTGTAAACCCTGAATTTTATGGTTCTAAGTGTTTAATGTGGCTCAATTTAAAACAAGTTTTCCCTCTCTTCCACTAGGTTTGTGTGTAAAAATAATGGAGTCTTATTTGAAAATCAGTTGCTACAAATTGGATTGAAGTCTGAATTTCGACAGAACCTGGGTAAGATCTTTGAGGCCAAGTGACCTGATTGCATCATCAACCCCAATGCCAGCACTGCCTCTCAGATAGCATTTAATTTTTAGCCCCTTAGGAGGAAATGTGATTTTGGGCCCAACCTTAGGATCTTCACTGTTTGTGTGACCCTGGCTTCTGTGTAGGTTCTTGATTCCTGAAACTTTGCTGTTTTGGTAGCTGAGATGCAGTGGGAGTATTGAATGGTGCAGTAAGCTACAGCTCTTGCTGCCTAGTTGTAAAGCTGGTACAGCCACATCTGTGAAGGATCATTCTCCTCAATTTTTGTATTTTACAGTATAGATTATTATTAATAATACACTTCAGACCTGTCTGTCTTAATATATTAATGCACAAGATACTGAAAACATCTAGGAAAGAGCTGGTAACTGAATGCAGGGCAGCTCTAGGATTGCTCATTTCTCCTCTTCTCCATCACTTTTGGTACCATAATAATAGCTTTATTGTATCAAACATTTTCCATTTGAAAAGCTTCCACTTAATTTAACTGCCTGTGTGACAGCTGCTTTGGGAGATGTCAGATAGTTTGTATTAACCTGTTATTTCCTTTTAAGCTGTGATTATCTTGGAGATAAGCAGTCTAAATTATGCTTTGTTCTAAAAGTTGCTTTAAAGGAAGGTAGAAAGGCAATGTATTAGATACTTAAAGTAGCTCAATATGATTGCATGTGATGTACCTAAAAATTCAGATGTCTTTTATTCTTGTCTTTCTAGGACGTATGTTTATATTCTATGGTAATAAGACATCAACACAGTTCTTGAATTTTACTCCAACAGTAATCTGCTCAGATGACCTACAGTCAAATATCCTTCAGTGCAGTAGGATGTGTCTGTTCTTATTTGGGTTTTGTCTTGTGCCACACAAAACTGTAATAAAGCTGCTGCATCAAGGCCTGGTGTCCTTGACCATGAAGAAATAGAAAACTTGCAGATAACTTTCTGAAGTTTGTGTAGAAAGAACAAATCTGGAACAGAGATGGAAGATCCTTTAAGGAATCTTCCAAATCTCTGGTTGCAAATGCATTTTTTTCTGTTGAATTAAGGAGAAATTAGATTAAATAAGCAAATAATGTAACTTTGGCTTTCCCCACTGTTGTGAAGTAGCAGGGGTGGAGCTGTGGTGGTCCTCAAGTCCTGCATTAGCAGGTAACCTCAGGTCAAGATAGAATGCATGTATGCAAAGATGATGAGACATTAAATTAAGCTCTTAATGTGCAGTTTGTACTTTAGCTCTCAGTATTATCAATGTAGGATTTCTGGGTGACTATGGCGTCAAGTATATTTGATTCAAAACATCACAACAAAATGAGGTAGTCCAGTGGGTTTTATTCTGAAGTCTCTCTGTGCCTTCATACTTTCTGGAGGAAATACTACTTAAAAATACCTAAATAAGTGCCAGTTGTGGGGGTTATTGCTTCTGGGTGTGTCAATATGGGGGGAAAAAACCAAACAAATTATTTTGCTGTACAATAATTGATCGTTGAATATTCAGTAGCATATAAAGAATGAGTGGGCATGTTGGAGACATTGCTAATTCATCATGTAGGTTATTGGAGGATTTTTTTTTTATCAATTGATCTGTTTCCTTAACTACTTCTTATGCCTGAATCTTCAGACAAAGCCTGTTGACCCCACGGTGGATGGAGGTGCACAGGTTCAACAGGTTGTGAACATTGAATGTGTGTCAGACTTCATGGAAGCTCCAATCCTGAATATACAATTCAGGTAAAATGCACAATTCATAATGTTAGTGAATTAATTAGATGGAAGATGTTAAATTTGTCCTGTTCCTCTGTCTGAGGTGTAGAACATGGACACCTAAAGCTGTCTTGGGTCACTACTGATGTAAGCAAGCTTTAAGCTACTCAGGGAGGTAGAGAATCCTCTTGCAACAGTGTAGTTAAAACCAAAACTAATCAAGAAGCAGGTGCTGATGTGTCTCCATGGCTTCTGCTATCCATATAAAACAGTCCTGTTGGATTAAGAAGCCAGGGCAGGAATATACACAGTAACTTCACCCTTCTGTAAACCAAGAACATTTATGTAAAGAACTTGGACTAGCAATTCATGCAGCCAAAAATAGACTCCACTCAACATCAGCCTTTGGGAAGTCCTGATTTCTAGTCTAAAATGGTTCTTGCTGGTATGTTTTCACTCCTTTGGCTGCTATCTAGAAGGATAGGCACTTAAGTTGAAACTGAGAGATCCTTATTAGATGTTCTGCCAGTTTTTGCTATGTAAGCAGAGCAAATAATTTAACAGTGGATTGAAAGTAGCTTAGAGAACTTTATCTGTGCTTGATGGATTTGAATCATGAAAAAATACACCTTGGTGTTCTTCCTCAGTTGCTTGGTTGATTTAGGCTGAGATGCTGCTGACACTGTCCTGCTTACCCCATGTTCTTTCTATTGCATATGCAGGTATGGTGGAACATTTCAAAACCTTTCAGTAAAATTGCCCATCACACTGAATAAATTTTTCCAGCCCACAGAGATGTCTTCTCAAGACTTCTTTCAGCGTTGGAAGCAGCTGAGCAAGTAAGGCTCTGTCTGTACTTGGCTTGGGGCTTTTATGGTGGCCCAAGGGACAAAGCGTGTGTTGTGGTGCAGTTACCTCATCCATATTACAAGCTTAAATAGAATATTTATATAAACTAAAAAATATTATAAAATCTTAGTTACTGTTGAACAATGCTGTACATGATATACATCTTATACCATATACTCCCCTTGTCTTGCAGCCCAAAACAAGAAGTACAGAATATCTTTAAAGCAAAACACCCAATGGATGCAGAGATCACAAAAGCAAAGGTGGGTGCTGGTGTGATACCTAATTCATGTTGTAAGGGTAGTGGCATAAGCAAACTTCCTTCATCTTGGTTTATATGGGAGCTGGATCACCCGTTGAGGTGTGAGTCTGTGTTCTGCAGCAGCCCCTTGGCAGGGCTGGGCTGAAGGGACTATTTCTCAGTGTGGCTGGAATTAGGTACAGGCTTCAACAGCAGCTGGAACCTTGAAGCTATTGAAGAAAATGCCAATTTAGTGTTTAAAACCACCTTGGAAGATCCTTCCAGCCTTAATTTATACTAGAGCTACTAGTTGGAAAAGAAATCAAGAGACTCTTTGTAGCACAGGCTGCCTTGGCAAAAACAGAACCTTTTTTTCAGGAACAGCTCAGTATGAGGGTCCCTCTATCACTGCAATGATTTACTCCAATAAAATTGGTATTGGATAATAACTTCAGTAAAAACTAGTCTCCTACTTCTTTAGCTAGTGGGTGGTGGCTGTGCTTGTGTGGGATTGATGTTGGTGTCCCACTGTTCCTGCATCTAAATCTTCTGGGTTTCTTTCATAGATAATTGGCTTTGGATCAGCCCTACTTGAGGAAGTAGATCCCAATCCTGCTAACTTTGTGGGTGCTGGTATCATACACACAAAAACTACTCAGATTGGATGCTTGCTGCGCCTTGAACCCAATCTCCAGGCACAGGTATCTGTTTCAAGTAGCTACAGCTTAATGCAGGTTGTTGTTTGAGCTAAATGTCTGTGTACATCTGAAACTCCTTAAGGTGTTTGTTTAACATCAGTATCACAACTGCAGTGTGGCTGCAGGCTTCAACAAGAAATCAAATGGGAGCAGCTGGTCCTATCTCAGTTTGCTGCTGCTCCAGAGCAATTCTCTTTGCTATTGGAAGAGATCATTCTACTATTCCAGATTGTCTGTACAGTCTCATCTTCTTATGTGGGTTGGAAACAATGGTTTACTTAATACACCTTAGACAAGATCAATTATAATTCCCTTTTGCCATTCTAAATTAATGAAAGAATGATTGGCTGAAAGAAAATGTAAGCAAATGAACACCATGTTAAGAACACTTTTCCTCTGGTATTTTGATAGAGTTTTTATCAAAGTTAGCTGAGGACTAAAATGAGTTTTGGGTGGTATATCTTTTTCTGAAGAAATAGTGGTAGTCTTTATTCTTGCCTACAACACTTATTTCTCCAAAAGAAACATTTTGGACAACACTTGGCTCTTAAAGCCTAAAAAATATGAGAACAATGGTACCTCTCAACAAGGGTTTGAAGATGTACTCCAGCCCCTGGTTTGAAATAGCTGCATTACCCAGTGGCTGCCTGCCTTTGAATATTTGAACGCTTCTTGCTACCAAATCTAGCTAAACAAGTAAGAAGTCCCAGGTAGCTTTCATTAGTTGACTGTGCCAAAATGTGTTTACCTTTTAAACACAATTTATCGTATTTGTCATTAAATAATATTCTGTGGTCTTTTTTTTTCAGATGTATAGGCTCACACTACGAACAAGTAAAGAAGCTGTATCTCAGAGGTTATGTGAATTGCTCTCAGAACAGTTTTAATATTAACCATGTCAGTTTTGGTTTTTTTTTCCATTTATATCACTGTCATCATACTGCAAATAAATGTCTTGTACATCACTGTCTGAGTACTGCACTGTTAACCAATACCAGCTCCCTGCCTTATTAGGACTTGACCCTTGTTTGAAATTAGACTATAAAATGTACAGGACAAGGAAGTGACTTTTCACATGAAAAATGACTTAGTGTGTTACATGAAGGATGGTAAGGCTGCCTCATGCTTCCTTTGGTTGGTTTTTGCAGAGGTCAGGCTATAAAACTTTTTGAAGGGAGATTGCTTTAGATGCAGTGACCAAGGATTTCAACTGGAAATGGCTGATAACATTCTGCTTTAGTGCCTTTAACAGGTACTCCCTCTGAGCTGAAAGAAACCAGTGTAACCCTGCTCAGCAAGGTTAATTCAGATGTTAATGTAGCATCAAACCTTTGTCAAGTTGAACATTGCCACAAGTCTTGCCCTGGATAGAAGGGTGGATTCCAAGATGTCTTTTAACCTGATTCAAGTGAACTTTTCTGACTGTTACCAGTCTTTGTATTTGAAAAATGCCACAGGACCAGAGTCTTCACATTTATCTTGTAATCCTCTACATCTTAAATGTTTTCTGATCTTTGGAAAGTGGATTGAACACACAAGCTATTTTTAACCCTTCTGCTTATCTCAAGTGAGGTGTGAGATGCTCTGGTAGGTGGTGAAAATGAGCATGTGCTTGTTCACTGTTAATCAGACAGAAGCTGAATACTCTGTTCTGTGTGGTTTTGTGTTTGCCATCAGACTTTAGCAAGTAATAGTGCTAATGATGTGATGTAACTAACTGCAGAGTCTGGTATTGGGTGAAAGGAGAAGTGGGCTCTTGCAAGGCTGTGAGGTTATGTACTCATAGATGAACATGTCATTTTGATCACTCTTTTCCCCCCAATGTACAGTAATGTTAAAACTCAAGAGGTTGAATAAGTGATATCTGAACCATTTGTCAGTGGTGGTAAAAATACCCAACATGGTGCAGGAGACTTTTGTTGAGGCTTAGAGTAGAAGGCCTGAGAATGTTCAGCTTTCATAGTGGTTTTTACAACCAAAGCCTTTGTCACTTGTTCTGCATCAGCAACTCTTGGCAGTCTCTGCAGAAGTGTACACAACTTTGGCTCACTTTTCAAGCCTCAAGGCATAGCAAAGGCTGCAAAAACAAAGCAGGTGAGGGAGCCCAGTTAGAAACTGCAGCAGTTGTCAGCAATGAAGGAAGGTTACAGTGAACACACAGTGAACTGCTGATGACATGAAGTGCACAGCAGATTCAGTTTTTCCTCCAGGTTATTTAAAGGAAGCCTGGGATTGGTCTCTCAACACAGAGAGCCAGGGATGCCCATGAAACAGGTTTTGAGTGATAGTGGTGACATGGAAAATGCATTTGAAAGGAGGCTGTGTCATACTGCCCAGTGTGCAGCAGGGGCAGGGTTCTGCAGGACTGAGCATGCCTTGCTTTATTCCCTCAGTGCTTTGAGTTAAGTGATGGAATTGGGTGATTACAATTTGGTGATCATACTTGAGTGCACGTTAAAAATGAGGAACCTTTTTGGCTGTGGTGTGTGGATTGGGGGAGATCCTTGTTCTGTCTTTCCAGAAGTGGCTGGTAACTATGGACACTGACTGAGAACTATGGACCTGGTCTTTCTGCAAATGTTTTCTGGAACAATTGGCCCTTTCATGGCCCTTTCCAGTATCTAATCAAGACTCTGCTCACAAACGTCTTGGAAAGTCTTAATGAGTGGTTCCTGCAGTGAGGTTGGGCAAAACCCTAAGAGACTCCTGTATGTTTTGTCCTTGGATGCTGTATGTCTGTCTCAGTTCTGTTCTCTTAACTGTGCTGTTGGCTGCTACTTTAAAGTCTGATGTGCTGAACTAAAGGGAGTCTTAGCAAAGACAAGGGAGGAGCTTCTATTTCATTTTTTCCAAATCTTACTGTGTATCTGTCCCCCTGAAAATGTTCTTCACCCTCATTAAAGGACATCTTGAGACACTGCACGACTTTAGTTCACTTTGCTTTGGTTCCAGCTGTGCTAAAATGTGCATTAAAAATGTGGGAAGGAGGGGGGTAAGGGGAAGTGTCTTTTTCAGTGGTGACTGTGTTAAGCTTATGACTGTTCACACTTTGCATTCAGTGTCAGCTCAATGAAGCCATGAGCAGAAAAGTGAACAAATCAAGGACAAATACTTGATTATTTTTTGTGAATTATGGTTAACTTACCAAAGTGATGTATCCTGTCAAGCAGACAAAGTAATTTCTGCAGTAAACAGTGTTATTGTTTTTAAGTACAGTATTTTCAGGCATTGACATGTGAAAATAACTGAATAGCAAAACAGGTAGAGTATGTTCATTCTTGACCTACACTCCAGTATGTAACATTTATGGTGATTGTCTTATTTGTATAAAACAAAGTTCTGTCAAATTAAGTGGAGAATTTTCATATAGAAGACTATATATTAGACTATATTCATCAGAAGAACGTATTAAGATTAAATAAATGATTAGAACAGTAATCAAACTGTCCTTTTTTGTCTGGGGGCATGGCAGTGTAAAGAATACTTGCATGGAATAGTTGTTCTAGGACAACAATCAGTGTGTTCAATGGTAAATTCTGTTCTGCAAGCTGCTGGTGGCTTGTATTGAACCTGAATACTACTTAAATACTCAATTAAGTCTTCCCTGGCCTGCAACTTCTGCTCTCCCAGGGAGATGGTTTATGGCTTTTTTTTTTTTTTTGGTGGTGTGCTTGGTCACATGTTAAATACTCTGCTGTTTAAAACAAAAAGAGAAAACAAAACCCTTGATGTAAATTTTCTCCCTGTAGTGTTTAACAGCAGTTAGGTGTGTTAATAGCACATGCTGGTGTGAAACTGGAGCACAGCTGAAGCACACTCCTGTGTAACACACCTGGCCAGGACTGTCACAACAGTTGATGTTGAAGAAGAGTCCCTAAACTGCTAAATAACCTCACACAGCTTTATATGTATGGTTCAGATTTAGTGCTGCTCTGAAACTTGCTACAATTAAAAAAGAGAAAAAAAAACCAACCCTGGAATTACGAGCTTTTGTGCACAGCTTTTCCTTCAAGGGATTGCAGAGTGCAGCAGCTGGCAGCAGGTAGGGAGGATCTCTTGTGAGTGACCATGACCTGGTCCTTGGTTTCTAGCAGTGAAACATCCTCCCCATTTCTGCCTTGTCCCAAAGCCACCACGTGTCTGGTAATGGTGTTCTGGAGATGTCCCAACACCTTAAGGGTGCCCGTGGAGATCTCCCAAGCTTTTGATCTGTGTAACACTTGCTTTCTGGGGGTAGGTGGGTGGGGGTGACCAGCTCCAGTGCTGTGTCTGCTATCAAATAATGGGTCAAATAGTGAGAAATGAGCAAACTCGATTCTTTCTACTTTATTTGAAAGTCAAATGTCTTATCACACAGTGCACAGGCCAGTTCTTGGCCTCTGGTTAAATACCACCCTGAGCAAGGCCAGACCTACTCTGACTTCATCTTCCCTCCTGACTCCCACCCTCCCTATTCCTTATTTTCTCCCCTGTACCACCTGCCCCCAGATCAGCAATAATTTCTGTTAACTTCATTGACACTGCAGGTAGCAGCTCTGGAAGCCTGATGCAAGGCTGTCCTGTACAACCAGTACAGGAGAACTCCCAGCAAGGAGCAGTTGCTGCAAAGGTGTTAAACGGTTGATCAGTGTTTAATTAAAACAAATTACAATGGGTATCTGAGGCTGGCTGGAGGTTGGGCTAGTGGATACAAGTGTCAAAGTTACAGACACAGCCACTCAGTACAATTATCTCTGTAATGAGCCTTTTTCCAGGGTTATCTGGGTCTTGGCATGGCAGCTGGAATTCCTTCTTCAGCAGCTGGCGGGGCCCACAGCAGCCACATGCTGTGGTGACCATCATCTTCTCAACATCAAACCTGTTCAGAAAGAGGGGTACAGTTCGGGTTTAAATGCAGCATTTCAGGCTTACAGCTTTTCAACTAGTTGAATGTTTTTCTTTTGCCTATGATGAAACGTTTAGAGGACAACCCTTTTAAGTTTACAAGTTCTGTCAGTTATAGAACTACAACCAAGGCAGCAGATGAGTCAATATTTTAAGTTCTGATACAGGAATTCAGGTGGCCCAAGCTGCTGCCAGCCTGTCAGCATTTTCCCTGGGTTTTGATCTCTTAGCCTCCCCTGGAAAACAAAAAGGATTTGATTTCCCTGTTCTTTTTACATAAAGTAACTGTGTATTTTTATTTTTATTTTTTTTGAGCTCTGCACCAGACCAGTTTGCAGAAGGTCTCTGCTATGATCTGGGAAAGATGGAAAACTGCCTGTTCCTTTTGCACAGTTCATGGAGGAAGGAAAATAACTTTTTGAACTATTGGCACCAGAACCTGAGCTGAGGGAAGGCTCTTGGCTGCATCTAAAACCTCCTACAATGGTTTGAGTGGGAAGAGACCTTTCAAAGCCATCTAGTCCATCTGCAAGTAGAGCAGGTTGCTCAGAGCCCCCTGATCTCACCTGGAATGTTGCCAGGGATGGAGCATTGACCACCTCTCTGGCAACCTGGGCCAGGGTCTCTCCACCCTCAGTGTAAACAATTTCTTCCTTCTCTCCAGTCTAAATCTCCCTCTTGCAGTTTCAAACCATCACCCCTCATCCTGTGCCAACAGACCCTGCTAAAAAGTCTGTGCCCATCTTGCTGACAGGCCCATTGAAGTTCTGAAAGGCTCCAGGGTCTCACCAGAACCTTCTCCAGGCCCTCAGCATTCCCAGCAGAGGGGTTCCAGCTCTCCCAGCATTGCTGGGGCTCCTCTGCCTCTGCTCCAACAGGTCCCTGTCTCTGCTGTGCTGAGGACTCCAGAGCTGAACCCAGCACTTCAGGAGAGTCTTCCTAGAGCACTGGGAGCAGAGGGGGAGGATCCACCACACCCCTCAACCCGCTGCACACAGCTGTTGATGTCTGGGGGATTTCTTAACAAAAAGCTTAATGAAGTGAGACACTGTTACTTGCTTCAATTGTACATCCCTATAGACCAAGTGACCTCTTCAGCCTTGTTTGTAGTGAGCTGTCTTAAGATTACAATATTATATTGCTGGGTAGATGCCAACTATGCTTTTTTTCCCCTGAATGATGAGTACTAGTGCCCCAGTATCACCACTTGCAAATGGCCAAATAAAAAATAACCCAAAACTTCACTACTGCCCAGTCTCTTGGCTGTCCTTACTGAGCTGAAGATGGACAGGATCCTTCACAACGGCTTAAAGTGACATTTGTAGAACAGCCTTTGTAAGTTATTTTTTCTTCATACTTGAGTTCTTGACAATGCCCTGTCAAATACAACAAGAAGAAATTATAGCAGAAATTTGTCTTGGTCTTCTCAAGTGCCCTTGGCTGGATCCCAGAAGCCTCCATCCTCACTTTGGTGGAAAACCATTCCTGTTGCACGAGACAATCAACAATACACAAGTGAGTAATAGAACAAGAGCTTTTTAAAGTAGGTGCTGAAGATGATGAGTTACCCCAGAGGATGCCAGAGAAAATGCTGGTCCCTGGAATTACAAATGAGCAAAAAAAAATCCTGGTAAGAATGCAATGTGAGTTCAATCCAGCAGGAAAAACTCTAATCCACTGATCAGAGCGAAATGATGCAAGTAAAACATGCTGGGGGGAATTCTTTCTGGTTCACAAACTTTGTAATAGGTTTTACTTATTTGAAAAATTATTAACTTGCTCATTTTAAGGGTTGGTTTATTTATAGGCAGCCAGAAGTGCACAGCTGAACTGCCTGCTCTGAGCCTGTCTTTCCTCACCAGATAGAACATCACGCTCCCCAGCAGGTAATGGTTGTATGTATTGATCTTCCATTTTCTCCTGACTTGAAGCAAGACACTTAAGCACTTTATGAAGCAAAAAGCAGACTAAAACCCTGGGGTTTACAGTGACTAGAGATTGTGTTGGAAGTTTGTATTAAGAAGAATAAAGATGTTGAGTATCATGAAGGCAATTTGCGCACCTTTCACTGCTCCTCCTCAATGCTCTTTTGAGCCCATTTGGGTTCTTTGTTTGAGGAAAAGTGGTGGATGAAACCTGAGCATTGTTGCAGGGAAAGCTCTGATAATATTGTACTAGGAATTGAAGAATCTGTCAGTGGAGAATAAGGCATCTAATAACTGACCTCTAGACTAAGGTTCTGTACCTTACAGATACCTGATAGGTATCCCATAAAGAACTGGGATCTAGTTTAGCTTTTATTTTCTGAACTGAAAGGTATTGTTAATATTCTGCAAGACTGGTAAGTACTAGAATTGCTCAGTTTAGTTCTGATAAATGTGTGGAGAAAGGAGAAGAGCTTGTTCATAACTCTCTGAACTCATGAAATAAATACTGGGAGGTGCTGCCTGTTAACTGCAAGGGAAAGCACAGTCATGGTAGGGTTGGGAAGATGCTGTTCTGAAGCACTTCTCTTGGAAAAAAAGAATGTGAACAGAGTCTAAAGCAGGCACCAAAAACATACTGGGGGAAATCCTGCTCATGAGAGTTCCTACTGGAATTCCATTCTGTGAGGGGAAAATTCTGAGGGTGCAGGGAAAGTGGAGTCAAAAGGAGTGGGCTGATGGAGACAATCTCTGTACTTTCCTGATGCTCATGTAGTCAGTCAAATTGAGCCTTCTTTCTGCGAAAAAAACCTGAAAGCAGCCTCTTTGGTGCTGCTTTGCTTGTGTAGCAGTGGGAGGAAGGCCAGATGGTGCATTCATTGTGTGCTGAGCAAGGGGATATTTCTGCTGTGGCTGAGCTGCCCCTGTGGCACAAGCTGTGCTTGGCTGATGAGATGAACAATGAAAACAGAGATGAGGGTTCTGCTGCAGGTGACTGCTCCCACTGTTGCACCTTGATTCTCACACCACCATTTGAGTGATAGTGGTTAACCACAAAAGCAGTTTCTTTCATTGACTATTGTGTGCCTCCCTTTACATGAAACTGCAGAAATTGTAGGAGGTGGAATCATATCACTTGGAACATAGAGGGTTTTAAATGTGGGCAGGAGCCAAAAACCATCATTGAACATTGAGAATGAGGAAACAGTATCCTGAGGAAGAGAGACTAGAAGAAGGATCAAGTGTGCAGAAGGATCCTGTGAAGGCAACAGGACGACTGCAGGGTAGGTTGAGAGAGCCTGTGAATAAAAGGCACCCTTCTTAGGCTGCTTTACCGGGGTTTTAAGTTTAAAAAGCAAATGATTCTGTGACTCTCCCAGTACACATCATGTCATTCTCCTTGACTCATTCTCTGTAACTGGGTGTTACAAAGTCAAAGTCTTCAGGCAACAACTCTACAAAAAAAAACCAAAAACCAAAACAATAATCAACAACTAAGGAAGAAGAAAAAGAGAAAACGGAGCCAATGAATACAAATCTTAGCTACAGAACATGAATGTCACAGTTCAAACACTTATGTGGGAAAAGATGTGTTAGCACCAAAACCATACTATGGGAAATGACAAGGAGGCACTTTACCTTCTGGAACTGTTGGTGGCACAACAGAGGACAAGGCTGTGGAAAGTGCAGAGGTGAAAGGAGTGGGTGTAGTGTGGGCAGTGGTTAATGTTGTGGTTCTCAGAGAAGTCCTTTCCATTGGCTCTGTAGAAGCAGTAGTGATAAGGGGAGCAGAAGAAGCCCTTGTAGATAAAACAGTTGGCATCAAAACTGGGGTGGACTTAGCAGAGGTACTGGTAGGAGCTACTAACAAAGTTGTTTTGACATGTGGGGTAAATGTGGTGTTGTGGGAGGAAGGATATGTGGTGCTCTCAGGAGAGTTAAATATGGAAGTTGTGAGAGGTGTTGGGGTGTGTGTGGGGCTGGTGGTTGGGGCTAAAGCAGAAGAGGCTGTTGAAGAGGTGGCAGAAGGCAGGTGGGTGCTGAGCAGAGCACTGGAGGAAGGTGGAGAGCTGGGATTGGGAGATGCTGTTTTCAGAGGGACTTCTGTGCTGCTGGGAGAGGATGTCTCTCTGGAGACAGTGGTTTTGGATGTGCTGCTGATGGAGGTGCTGGCAGTTGTCTTCTGCGTGGTCAGAGGTGGCACAATGTGTGGCACAGTTGTCGTCTTATGGGTGACAGCTGCCAGGAGGAAAGCACAGGATGACTGATGAAGGCAGGTCAAGAGGGGAAGAAAAAAGAGACAGGAAGAAGCTACTAGCAAAGGGCATGTGCAATAAAATCAATGTCTTGCAAAACAGAGCCTTGCTGGGCAACAAGGACATCTAAAGGATGCTTTCCACAGGCAAGACAAGCAGACAAGGCTCTATAAGAGAGACCTGTGCCCAGGGCCATGCCAAAGACAGACACAGCAAGGAAGCAGAGCCAGAGGAAGTGGGAATGGAGAGAAATTACCAAAACAAGAGCCTGACTGGCCTTTCCTGCTTGAAAGGAAGAGAGGATAGAATGGCAAGATCTGGGAAGAGCAGGCAGAGCAGTGGTAGGGTGGGAAGGAGCCTTACCAGGCTGTGAGGAGCTTGGCCATGTTGAGGACACTGTTGAGGAGGCAGAAGCAGCAGGTGATGGCACAGGGCTGGTTTTGGCTGTGGAGGGTGCAGAGGACTCAGGTGAAGGTGACTCTTTTGGAACAGGTGGTGTTGTTGTGGAGAAGATTTTGGGTCTGGTGGTAGGTGTAGGCCTGGGGCTGGTGGTTGAGGAGAGGGTAGAAGTAGCACCAGATGACATCTGGGTGCTGTGTGGGTTGGTGGGGACAGATGGAGAGCTGGTACTAGGAGACATTGTAGTCAGAGGGACTTCTGTGCTGCTTGTTGGGCTGGCCTCTCTGGAGACAGTGGTCCTGGAGGTACTGGTGATGGAGGTGATGGCAATGGGTGGCACAGTTGTCATTTTGTGGGTGACAGCTGCTGGGAGGGAAGCACAGGTTGACTGTGGATGAGTAGTTAAGATGGCAAAGTGATTGATGTGGGCTGTTTTGGGTTAGAAGGTTTGTGCTATGGTATGGGCAAGGAAGGCATAATTAAGTCCCACTTGTTCTGGTTGTTTTGAGTAACTCCCATCTTGTTCTGCTTTTTTTTTTTTTTCTGAGAATTACTGGCTTATGATGGTTTTGAAGGATGCCCACTAGCAACTTTTCTCTGCTCCTCCTGGAGCTCTCAAGATGCTATAAGGTATCTCTGCTTTTGGTGCAATTCTATTTGTTGACATGTAGTCTATAATTTGCCTTCTGCAGACTGAGCTGGAAAGGATCCATGGGAGATCCGAGGCTAATGTAGGGACAGGCATTGGCTATGGATGACTATCACTCTCTCCTGACCAGAGCACTCACCTGGTACTACTTTACTAGTTGGAATCTTATCTCTGGTTGGCTCCCTCACTACAAAGAAAGGGATGAGAGAAAATAATTGGTTGAAGGATTCTAGGAGAAGCATGTTGTGGCATCTTCTCAGAGGAGGCTGTCCTGTTCAACAGCATGCCAGCCCATGTATCTGGAGCCTGATGAGTCTAAGTGAGAGAACTTTAGCTTGGAGTTGTGTAAGCATTCTTCACACCCTCAATTGGTGACTCTTTCGCACCCAGGGTCAGCACTGGCCAAGGAGGTGGCACCTGTTGTCCCACACTTGTCATGGGTGTGCCAGTCTCGGGGCATCCTTTGGATGGAGAGCATACCTTGTGTTATGTCCCTTGACCCAAACTATCCTGAGCTGTAAACTGGAGATGAGCTTCCAGTTTCACATCCTTCTGTTCTCCTAGCTGTGCATTCTCAGGGCACCACTGTAAGGGGAGGGAGTCTGTGTTAGCCTGTCTCTGGTTGGTAACTGTAGGGCAGGAACTCACAAACATCTGTACCCTGATAAAGGCCTGTGCCCCAGGACCAAATGCCTGAAGGGGTGTTGAGGGAGAAGGGTGCAGTCAGGGTGGTGTGGGTGCCAGTCCCAGGATCTGTCTGGGTCCCAGGAATTCCATGGCAAGAGCAGTGGGAACTGTGAACAAACACCAGAAGTGAAGCCTGTGTGGTATGTGCTGCTTAGGAGAGAATGCTGGGAGATGGGAGGAGCAGGCAGAGCAGCAGGAAAGGCAGGAGGGAGCCTTACCAGGATGTGATGTCAAGGACACAGTTGAGGAGAGGGAAGAAGCAGATGAGACTGAGGCAGCAGGTAAAAAGCTGGAGCTTGGAGACATCGTTGCCAGTGAGACTTCTGTGCTGCTGGTAGATGTGGTGGGGGTGGTCTTCTGTGTGCTGAGCTGCTGCTGAGGCTCTGTTAGTATTCTGTGGGTGACTGCAGATAGGAAAGCACGGGTTGATTGAGGGTGGCAGTGCACGAAGGGAAGGCAGAGGTGGTGGGCAATTCCCAGGCAAAACCCTCAGTGTATAGGTGGGGGTAAGACAGTCAGGACCGCATCCTGGTGAGTTTTACTGGGGAAGAAGGAGAAATGGGTGCCCCCAAATGTTTCTTCCTCTTCCACTCTCAAAAAAACAAAGGGACAAGAACGGGCTCTGAAGGGTGCCCTCTGACAACGCATCACCCCTTGTCTCTTCCTGGAGCTGCCGAGGGAGAAGAGCCTCTCTGGAGGTGCATGTCTCCCCTCCAAGGCATTCTACACTGGCAAGAACATAATCTGGAAAAGCAGGGATGAGTGAAACAGAATCTTATCCCAGGAGCATCTCTCAGCTGCCTCTTACCTACTGAGACTTGATGTTGCAGAGTGGTCGCCTGGGTTCCCATGCTCTCTGTAAAGTAAGGAAGAATGGGCATTAGTAATGGTTGGGAGCTGGTAAGGTTACTTAGAGTGGGTTGTGATACTTTCTTAGGAAGCAGTAACTGCTGGCACAAGAAGACCCAGATATGTGCACCCCAACTGTACTTTATGGGGGATATGTATGGGATAGGAGACAGTGTACATCTGCCCTCCTACTACAGTAGATATGCACCCACACCCTGTCCTAGCCTTTTGTGTCAGATGCAAACCTGGCAATTGAGATTTTCCTATGGATTCAGAAGAGAGTGTCCTTGATTTAAGGGGCGTACCTGACATTCCAAAATTTGATTTCCTTGGCTTCATATTTAGTTTTGGAAGAGTTTGTTACAAAGGCAAAGGGGGGAGCCACCTATTCTGCCATCTGGGAGATTTAAAGAACCCTCTGAAGCACAGAGAGATTGTGCCTAAATTTGGAGGCAGTGTAGAGTATGGCCTGAGAGAAACTCTAGGTTTGAGATGATATTTGGAGGGCAGATGCTTGCTTCATTGACAAGACACATAAATTCCATTTTTATCTTTTAACTTCTTCTGTTATCCATGTCCTTTCCTCTCTAGTTGCAATGTTAATATGACAAGTATTATTACTTGTCATATTAATATATTGCTTGTTTTGTTTTGTTTTTTATAAGGAGTACATCAACATGTGTCGTGTGAGTGATGACTTCATCTGGTGGATGTCAAAAAAGTGGTCTTTACCTACTGTTGTTAGGGGAGGCTTGCTGAAAGTTGTGATAGGAGATGTGGTTTGAGTAGGTACTGGCGTGGTGGTTGTTTCCTTTTTGAAGGGTGGTGTTGTGAACACTTGTTCCATCTCTGTCAAAGCAGCAGTTGATGAGGCAACAGAGGTAGGCTTTGGTTTAGTGATCGTGGTTCTTGTGGAGGTAGTTATGGAAGGGATACTGATGGTTGTAGTCATGCTTGGTGTGGTAAAAATTGATGTTGTATGTTCTTTTGGAGTAAAGGTAAATAATATGAGTTATCAAGTAATTAAAAATAGATGAATCATGAAGAAGCTACTTAGAGTATTATATATAAGTATACTTATATAAATATATATATTTATATATATATTATATATATTTTTATATTTATCTACATGAAAAATTCTAANTGTCAGCCTTGATCTTTTGAGTATTTTCTGTTGTCCTGAGTTCTGCTAAGATAGGGTTAATTTTCACCAGAAGCTGCCAGAATAGATAACCAAGCCAACCAATGGGATATTTGATACCATACTTTCCATACACTTGTGATCTATGCTTCTGAATGTTTCTTGTTTATTAACTCCTTTCTGGAAGCATGCTTTGCCTACCTCATGGTTTGGAGGCTTATCCTTGGCTGTTGAGACAACTTGTAGCACTTTCCACTAGAATGACAGCTCCTCTACATATAGAGTAGGTTTACTATAATTTACTTTAGACAGTAACATGAAAAACCTACCAGTTGTTGATTTTATTGTGACAAGAGGCAATGATGGTGAAGTTCTGGAAACTGTGATTTTTGAGGTTATTGTTGGATTTGTAGTCTCAGTTGTTACAGTAGATGCAGAAGAAGAAGCACCATGTACTGTTGGTAGGGTGCTTGTGGTAGAGCTTCCTGTTACTTTAGGCTGCACAGTTGTTACTAAGAGGAAAAAAAATCAAAATTAAAGATTGAGAGAGTTCTTGATAATCTATTTTTTATATGCCTATATAAATTGAAAGGACTAGTTGGGTCAACTACATAAACTAACCTGTTGAAGGTGTGGATGTTTCAGGGGCAGTAGTAGTGATTTCATGTCCTGCTGTGTAAAGGTAGAACAGGTTAATTTTGTGAATGAAAGCATATTAAAATATTCCAAAGAATGCAAATTTGAGATTGGATTAAAAGAGTTATTAATTAGTCAGATATTCCTGAAAATGCTTCATATTATGTATTTCAGTGGTAAACGTCATATCAAAGGACTTAAACAATAGCAAAGCAATCAAACAACAGCAAAGTAATCAAACAATGGCAGAGAAATCAATACATCTCACAATGATCATGAAAGCAAGTAACTTTTTGCTACCTTTGTCATGATTTTTATGCATAAGGGCAACTCACTTTTCATGGATAATGGAAACTTTTTATATGAAACCGTGTTCACTAGTTGAGTTACTAGGAAAAATACTTTGACAACACATAAATGTTTTAGTATCGTTTTCCAGTTACTGTGGAGAAAGTGTGAGTATCTAGGTTGCTGCTTACCACATGGCATGCACCTTTCCTTCTCATAGTCATAGTATTCGTCATGAGAGCAGTTATAACAGCCTTGAAACAAGTAGAAGAGAAGATTGTTTTATCTTTCTCAGAGGACAGCACTGAATTTATACTATTTATAATCTAATATCTCTTATTACAAAATTGTACTGATTGCAACATCATCTCTTCAGTCAATTTTCGATGCCAACCTCAGAAGAAGGGTCTGCCTAGGTAGTAATTTTGTGGTTTCTCCAACTATTTCCACTGATCTAATAAAAATATGAACAGCTCTGTTCACATAATTTCTTACTGAAGTATAATGTATTCTTCTAATTAGGTGTGAGCCAGAGAATTTCTCTTCAAGACAGGCTGAGCTCAAAATAAAGCCCAATGTAGTAGAGATACTGAACATGTATTTAAAGTAGTAGTAGTAGTAAGGTGCTGCAAAGATGGCATCGATCAGAGGGCTGTCCTTTAACCGTGGTGTGACTGATTTAAGAACAGCAGTGGAAAGAATTGTTGTGCTCCCGATTCCTGTTTCACACCAACAGAGCTTATTACCTTCAATGTTGACATATTTGTAGTTTTGATTGGGACAGTTACAAGGCCTGTAGTGCCAGGTGCAGTTGTCATTTCTGTAGTTGTAGGAATAAGCATCGCCGTTTCCTGGTTTTTTGTGAGAGTTGTAATACTCACAATAGACAGCTGAAAAAGGCAAATGACAGAGAGAAATTGGAATTTCTCAGATTAATGGCCTCTTGTTTTCAAAGGGAGAGCAAAATTAATAAACAGTTTGAATCAAAAATTTGGTCACTGGAGTTAGCAGCTTCTGATGGAAATTGAAATTTCCACTTCAGTGAAGTCAGTTGCTTTGTTACAAGTGCACTGTTTGGACCTTTCCACCTTGAAAAGAAACCAAAAAGATGACAGCTCTAGCACTGATTTATAACACACTCATCCTCTATTTTTCCTCCATATACAGTATTCTGGAAGACCTTGATATCTTCTTCCTGTCTTACACTGTTCCAGCCAACACAGCTGTCTTTATTTTCCTGACATCTGCACAGAGGGTGATTTCATCACGGCTAAAATGAAACCTATTTCTTTACAATTTCATACTCCCTCTGCTGACAAACTGGCAATTCACTAGATAGTGTCAGCAGAATAAACACTCTGCCTCTGTGACCATGTTATTTTCTCTCTCATTACTCCATGGCAAAAAGAGAAGTAATGTTCTGGTTAATTTAGCACAACTGAAAAGCTTTCAAAACCCAGGTGAGTCCAGACAACAATTTTCCCATAGAGAAAATGCAACTTAGGAGCTGTTTATTAAGCAGTTACCAGTGTTGCTGCATTAATATGCTCACAGAAACAATAACAATCATGAAAGCTGGTTAAAGAGAGCAACTTACGGCAGAACTCAGGGGTCCTCCAGTCAATGCAGATGCCCTTCTCCAGGCACGCCATGGCATAGACCGCGATGGCATCGCACATGCATTTGCAGTCCCCGCCAATGTCACAGCCACAGGAGTCTCGAACGCAAGCCTCGTAATAGGGCATACGATTCACCTGCGGTGGAAAAAGATGTGTTATATATCTTTTACCAGATATGTATGTCTAAGTTCATACTAGTCCTGAAGGTAATATGGATAGTCAGCTAAAAAAACCCTAAACGCCCTTCACTATCCATTCAGGCACCCTCCATGGGTATGAAAGCACTGCAGTAATATCCACATTTCTCACTCGTTTTCTCCTGAAAATTGAGATTCTCCTTCAGAAGGGCTGGTTCTGATGAATGTTGGGATATTTTCATTTCCACAAGGTGGGCAACAACAACAACAAAAAATAAAAGGGTTAATGCTCTTGGGCTGATCTGTATCTTCTGAGTAATGCTGTTTGTCTATTGATGAGAACAAGGTTTTCAGGCTTTTCTCAAGTTTAGTTTTCTAACAAAGGCCAAACAGTTTCAAAGGAGTAAACATTGCTTTGATCTGCATCAGGCATCATCAACAGACTGACTGATTTCTGATACTGAAGCCTTAATTCTTTTTTCACTCCGATATTTATAATCAGTTAATACTATATTTAGCTTTTGTGCTTTCCAAAAGGCTGGTGAAATGCAAATTAAAAAGAGTGAAGATTAACATAAATAAGAGCCAAAAAATATTTCACATATATTTTAGTAACATACAGCCATAAAAATTTTGCATATTTTTTATTAAAACATTTTTGGGAAGAGAAAATCAAGTGTTGGAGTCTGAGCTTTTTGGACTAATAGAGATTATGCTTTTAAATAAAACTAAGAAGGCCAAATCAATTCTTACCTTATTGTGGCAGGCAGAAAAGACTTGGCTGTTGATGATGGAACATGTCTTTTCTGACCATGCTTTACGATAAGGGTTCTTGCTACAGGGATCTACTACAAAATACACATCCCCACAGAGAGGATTCTCCTTCCAGGAGTTGACAAATTCCAATTCATTGGATGCCACATACTTGCTTCGAGTTTCAAAATCATCCTTCATATTGCCATTGTAGTTCCCACACAAACCACATATAGTTTCCTAGATGGAACGAAAGCAGCAGTGTCGGTTCAGCAAGTTACAGCTACTTGCCTTCCCTTCTGGTTTCTGAACATTTCCTGTACTACAGCAGCGCTTGTGATCTACAAACACTCTCTACATTCCTGGCATCCTGTGCCTGAGGTCCCATCAGTGGAGGAATGAGTTTCTTCTCTAAACTGTAAGTAGTTATCATCTAGAGATCAAATCCAACCATGTAGTTGTATAAAATATAAGCATTTATCACAGAATCACAGAATCACAGAAATTAGGGGCTGGAAGGGACCTAGAAGATCATCTAGTCCAACCCCCCTGCCTGAGCAGGATCACTTAGACCAAGTCTCTCAGGAACAGATCCAGGCGGGTCTTAAGTGTCTCCAGAGATGGAGACTCCACAACCCCCCTGGGCAGCCTGTTCCAGAGCTCTGGCACCCTCACTGAGAAAAAGTTCTTCCTTGTGTTAAGCC
>VYZU01052138.1:0-86655 GCA_013401355.1 Ceyx cyanopectus
CCTCCCCTGCTCCCCCCTCCTTAGGCTGCAGTCAGCCTCAGTGTTGGCAACTACATGAGCTTCCAAGAGTTTTCCTGCTGGCTCTTTTTCTGCCTGTCCTTGCCTCCAGAAGCATTTCTCAGATCTCTGTTATGAAATAAAAGGCAAACAGAGAACAAGGAGTCTGTTTTGATGAGGTTTTGTTTAGCTGGGTTTTGGAGGGGGGCTGGTTTTTCACATTAATGGTGTTTTACTCTGTTTTCCCTTAGGCTACAATGGTGACAGTTTTACTTTGTCACTTCAGGGCTGGCTCAAAAAAACTAAATACCTTATCTGATTCCTTTTTGTGATGATCAGCAGCAGCAGGGATTTCATTGCCTTATAAGGAATACTTGGGGCACTAAATCCATCTGAACTATTGCAGTACCCAAAAGTGTACGTGTGCATGGCATTTTGCACCAGAAGGAACCACTAATTCCTCTTCTTCAGTTTTCACTGGTGCTCTGTCCTTGTGGGCCAGACAGCACTGCTGCCCATTTCCTCATTTTACAGGCTTGAGTTACAGACACGAGCCCAGCTCACAGGGAAGGGGAGTGGATTAGTTCTATAAATGGTTCCACCCCAAAGCAGCATGACAGGGAGCTGCTGTAGAGTCAGACAAGGAACCCCCAGAGCAGCAGAAATAACTGACCTCCTCTCTTAGCTGCTTGCCAACAGCTCTTCCCCACCCCTCACGTCACAGAGCAGGAGGACTCACACTAGATCTTTACCAAGAAAGATGCAATGATCCCCGAGATGGAGAGAGCCCAGGCTCAGGTGCTGGAAAGCAGGGGTTTTGTCCTCTCAGGGCCTGGCATGTCTTTGTCCTTGGGGGGTTCTGGGTGCTGCCAGCTGCTGTTTGATCTTTGCAAAGGCCAGTCTGACTCCTCGTAGGGGCAGCAGCAAAGGGAGGCAAAGAGCCGAGTCCGCACGGCCCGCGTACAGAGCACAAACATAATGCAGTTGGCACCTCCTTGGAACGTGTTACCAATTCCCTGCAAGGCCAAGAGAGCAGTTCAGTGGGAATTCACCCCCAGGCACCCCAGAGAAGAGCAAGCATCTTGTCAGAGCAGCCACTGCCCAACTGCAGGCAACTTCCACCTGAAGGAGAAAAACAGAGTCGGGAAAATCCACCCTGCGGCCAAAAGCAGCCGGGAGGCTGCTGGCTGCTCTTTCTACAGCCAGCTCTGGGGTAGGAGCAGGCTGAGCCCTGCTGAAGGTCAAGCACCCCATATTTCTGACCCCAGCCTGCCTGTCCTGCAAGCAGCCGGGCGGCAGTTGGTGCCCATCGCCACTAGATGCTGCTGGAACAGCGGCTGCTGAGCATCACTCGCATCAGGGAGCTGATGTTCTGCAACGCGTCCTGCCACACACACACACGCACACACGCACACACACACACACAAGTGATAGGAAGAGCAACAAAGTCTTATCTCCCTCCCAGATCCTCCTCCTCCTGATGCGTTTCCTGGCAAATACTTACATGCAGGACAACCAGGAGTGAATTTTGCACTGCAGGGGAGTTACAGAGGGTCAGAATGAACCGTACAGTGCTCCAGATGCGGAGGATGATAAAGATGACAGGGATGAGAATCAACTTCTTATCTGCTATGGAAGTCCGGGGCTGAAATGCAGGTGCTCTTGAGAGAATAGGGCGATACTCTGAGAGAGCTGCGTGCTTCCAGGGAGGGTGGGAAGGAGACAAAAACATGAACAAAAAGCTCTCAGATTGCTAGGTGAAGGAGAGCAGGTCAACACAGCACACAGAGCAGCTGCTGGGTACCAGGGTGTTAATGTGAGTGAAGAGATTAAATCTCAGGAGAGCTGACCTGCAGAAAACTAATCCTGCCACCATCAGGACTAGAGAGCAAACAACTTTTGTGTAGTATTCTTCACTCCAGCACTCCCAGTTGGCCATTAATACAGCCCAAAACCAGCTCCAGTTGCTTACTGCTACTGTGAGAAACCTCCTGCCAGCAAAGAGGCTTAACAACCAGGCTTGGCAAAATCCTCAATGATGAGAAGGATGCTCCAGTGCAGAGGCCCCCCTCCAGCCCTCAGACCCCCCAGTATGAGACTACAGACAGCTGCCTGCCCTCAGCACTGCTCCTGTGGAGACCACAGAGCCAAGTGCCCTAGAATCCCTGGCAGAGGGAGAGGGTAAGAGCCTGGCAGGTGGGTCAGGTTTCCAGGCAGTCACACTATCTTTGGCAGCTGCTGGAACAGAGCGTCCCGTCCGAACCAGGCAGCAGTGACAGGCACCAGCAAACCCTTCCCAGCTCCCCTTTCCTGGGACACTCATGACTGCTCAAGACTACTCTGTTCTTCCAACTCAGCTGGACTCTCATTTTCCAACACCCCTGCCCTAAGCAGGTTTGTGTTTAGCCCAAACTACAGCCTCCATGGCCACATCACAGCAGGATTGCAGTGGCAGCATTTTCCAGGACCATCTATCCAGATGAGGTGCTTCCCCCTCCCCCCAGTATAACTTCAATAAAAACATCTCTGCATGTAGCTCCTTCTGCCACTCTCAATCCAGATGTCTCTGCTATGCAAATGTTGTCCTAGATCCAGGATTCTTTGTGTTCACAAGGAACAGCAGCAAAGAAGCCTCTAAATTCTGAAACCCCCCTAGGACAGGGTGTCTCCCTGTACTGTGTATGCACATGGTGTTAATGCTCTCTAATGGCTATATAATGCCCAGGCCCATGCTCTCTAATGGTTGTATAATGCCCAGGCTCATGCTGCTAGTATGAAACAAGTACTCACAAACACAAACTATCACCAGAGGTCCTAAAATGACTGAGGTTAGCTATGTCCCAACTCAGGCTTGGAATAAGTGAAACTGTGGAAGACTGATTAAAACTGAATTTTGTCCTTCACATCACGTTTCAATTCTTACTGCAGGATTTACATTCCACTCTTGTATATCCCCTAGCTCCTAAATTTTCAAAAGGCTTTTCTCTCGTGCTAGGTCACTGTGCAGCGATGCTGCAGGCTGCTCACTTGGCTGTGCTGCATCTCCCAGTGGTGGGGACATTTCAGTGGCATACAAAGCAATTCCTGCCTGTGTAGCTGCTCAATATGCAGCTGAAAAATCCTCAGAGCATGAGGATATCACCACACAGCAAGTCTGCAACCTAAAAGTAGCAAAATACTCACCGCTCTGTTAATGTGCTTCTTGATGAGAATGTAGAGCACTGGCAAAGTCACATAGGCCAGTATCTCCCAGACTTTCCCAGTTAGCAACATCCACAAGACACGATCCTCAGCGTCCAGGTTGACCCAACACCAGCCCACAGAAACATTGGAGGCATCATAGCCAATCTTCTTCAGAGCAACAGCTGCCACCGTGATGCCAAGGGGGATTCCCCAGCTGAGGAAAGAACAGGAGGAATGAGGTTAAGCCAAGAAGATCCTCAAGTTTAGTCCCTCCACACTGCAGAGAAAATAAGTGATAGATGAGGGGATTCTTCATCAGCCAGGATGCCAACACCTATTCCAGAACATAAACACTGCTGAAGGGAGGTGACTGACAGGTGGGTGTTTGACAGCATGTGGTCTGTAAATCTGCTTCCCAAGGACCCACCCTAGGAACTGGAATCTCCAATCCTGAAGGACAGATGCATACAGATGTGCTACACTCTGAACTGGAACCTGGCCTGCACAGCAAGCAGGTACACAGGAGACATCCCACCTGCTCCCTTTCTCTCCTGGACACAGAGGAGGTCAGGGATTTGACAAGACCAGAGCACTGGACAATGTGACTGTGCTGTTTAAGAGCAAGCTGGATGGTTCAGAGCCTTCAGAACACAAGCAGTAAAATCCCACATTCTGATTCCTAAGGGACAAGTGGCATGTAAAGGACCTGAACACAAAGAAACCTACAATTTTATTCCATCTGTGGTTTTTCATTTGTTTGTTTTTAAATGGAGGTGTAATCAATATTTTGGATAAAGGGCAAGTTTCTTCCCAAGGAAAAGCACTGGCAGGAACAGAATAAGAAAGCAAAGAGGAGACATTAATATAATTTGAAGCTGTGTTTTGACTTTTGCTTCTCTTGACAGCAGAGGTTAATGTAGGGAACCATTTAGTAGAAAAATAACTGCGGTGACACACATCAATTAAGTCACTAGTCAGCTTGGTCTGCCACAAAAACTATGAGGAAGAACTGAAAGATTCCAGGAGCCCAACTGTGAAAATACTCAGCCCTTTCCTGGGTGCTGTTAACACCCAGGATTTCACAGACCTGCCCCTGCCTGGGGTGCACAACTCCCCAGTCACCCCACAAGGGAAACACTGCCCTGTGTTCAACCAAGTGCATCACCTGCCCTTCCCATATTCCTCCTTGGAGAAAGGGTCTGTGGAGCCTTGAGAGGGACACGAGACACTCCTTCCATAAATGACAAATGCTTCAGGGAGAGTATTCAGCCTGAGTCTCCAGCATAATCCCCCTGGTCCCTCCAGATGCAGAGAAAACAAAGCCATGACTGTTTTGCTCTCATTACCTTCCTGGTTCACACTCACTTCACTGACAGCCTGGAGCAGCTGCAGAGAGCATGAAAAGGCTCTTCCTCCTAAAATCAGTTTCACATGCAGGCACCCAGCAGTTGCCTAGACCAGACTATCTGAAATCCCCAGCCCAATTGAAAAAAAAAACAAAACACCAACCAAACAAACCAGAGAGAATCCCCTATTAAATTTCAGAAATACCCTATTTCCCACTCTTAACTAATGCCAGGGTTCACCCACTCACAAAACAACCCAAATGTAAATATAATGCTGGAAAAAGAAAAAAGCAGAGTCAACCTTTTTGCATGTTTAGAACATCTTGTTTCAGCGTTCTGTTCAGAACAGCCCGTGCTGATCCAAGTGTTGTTATTTAAGGACAGTTCTGCTGCAGGAAGCCCTCCCCTGGCTACTACCAGAGCAGGCTTTCTAAAAACACTCCAAGCATCTCCACCACCCTGAAGGTTTCTACCCAACTCAAGCCTGGCTTTGGGCAAAACTGTGATTTGCCTGAAAATAAGGATTACAGATGAAAATACCTTCCAATTTCAGTGCACTTGGAAGAAATGACCACTAAGGTAAAGAACTGAAGAGAATTCTTCCTTAAAGACACCCTATGAAGGCACAGAAGCACAAATGAGTCCAGCACCAAGAAAAAGGAAGTGTATTAAGAAACTAATTTGCCTAAATAATGATCAACAGAGAGGCCTGAAACTGAAAGAGAACTACATCAGAAGACAAAAGCAGGTCAAATTACTATGTCTGGCTGTATAAAAGAACAGTTGAAAAACTACAGACATAGCAAGAGAAGCCACAGTAGGAAATAACTGACCATGAGGCAAGGGACTTAAAAATCATCATGTGTCCAACATGTAAAAGAGAAGGTGGGAGGAAACTGCCACACACCAGGCAGTTAATTTTCACTGCAATAGGATATGGGGATCAGCTGCCTAATGCAACCAACAGCAAGGACCAAGGACTACCAGCTATAAAGTGAAGTTAAAAAGAAACTAGCAAGTCATCAGGCACTGCAGTGAAGTTCTTCAGGTCTGTTGTACAAAACTGGGAAGGAGAACTGAGATTGGCAATTTGATTATGCTGAAGAACTCCTAAATGAAAGATTCCCTAGGACTGGAAAACATCCATCTAGAAGAAGAATCAGAGTATTGTACACCCAAGGCATCTATGTAAAAACTGGAATAAAAAGAATTCAAGATCATGCAAAGAGGCAGAAATCTGAGTGCCAAAGATGGTGCAATTATATAGGCTGGGTCTCTCAAAAATACACTTGGAATTAAACACAATCAGTGTGGGAGAGAAGGAAAAGACAACTACTGCTGGCGTCTCTGGAACAAGGTCAGCAATCCCATCTCTACTGCAGATACAACAGTCCTTATTTTCATTACATGGCCCTCAGCAACCTATTAATAAAGATACACACAACCCAGTACATCTTTCCACACCAATGCTGCATTTATACATCAAACTCCAGCAGCCTACAGCTCAGGCTGGATTGGTTTTCTTGTCCTCAGCATGCCAGGGTCAGCTTGCTTAATACCATGTTCTGATTTATGCTGCACAGCTCTTTTTTCCTCCCCAGAGGCTCTTACAAGCCAGGAAGACTGGGAGTCACCTGCCTGCACAGGTTAGACAACAACCCATCCTACCAGCAAGCCTGCAGGCAATTCCTTCTGGGGACAGGTATTTTTACTCTGTCAGGAGAGAAAATTCAGTTTTCTGAATTTTTTATCAATTTCAAGGAAGAGTTTTGAGCACACGTTTTAAGTGCAGCTCCAGACCAAACCTACTCTAATTTGATTTTTGCCTTTTTTTTCCCCCCTTCTTTTCCCTCTACTCAAGCAGTGTGCAGTATCAATGCACAGGGCAGAGACTCTTCTCAGAGAAGCAGGGGAGAATTTAAAGCTCACTCTTAGCTTGGCCTGACCTACAGGCTTCCATAAACTAAATGATAAGACACAGCAAATGTCAAGAGATCCCTGCACTTTGAGGGGGAGCAAGTAGGGAGTGAGCCCAGTTCTGAACTCTCACCTGCACAGCCTGATCATGAAATGCAAACACTGGTTGACAGCAACAAGCAAAGCAAGAAACAACTTCAGGGTGGGTTCGGGTCCATTCCTCACCCCAAATTTGGATAAACTCTCACAGCAAACATGACATTAAACACCTAAACAACTTGATATTTAGAAAAATCAAAACAAGTGAGGTAGCCTGGAAAAAAAACCTCTGGATGCCAAGACTTACAAGTCCATAAATATTTTCAAGGCCACCTGCAAGCTTGTTTTCAAAGCTCATCGAAGCTCAACAAGTTTCAAACCACAACAGAGCCCGCAGTTCTCTCATCTAGCAGTGGGACTGGGGGATGTGTTACCACATGAATCAAAAAGGAACAAACCTGCTTGGCAAGTCTGATCCAGTGTGGCATCCTGACTTGCCTGAAAATGTTGGGCACTAGCTTCAAGCCCATATTTTGTCACCCACCTTCACTCAACTGAAGAACTGGCTGTAATCATCATGAACAAAATACTGCTCTTTACCAACACCTGCCTCTAATGAGTACCTGCTTGTGAAGAGTAGAAAACATACATTAGAGAGTCCATCCTGCCTACAGTGCCTTCCAGAGCGTCTCAGATGGACAATGGTCACTGCATCACTGCATTCAGTGAGCTATGCAGAGGAGAAAAACCCCCAGCAGGTTCTTGCCTAGATGAAAACACTGCAAGCTTACCTTTAAATCCTTAAAGCATCATTTTCTACATTAATGAATGTACCAGTACTTTTTGTACCAGCAGCAGCAGCTCCTGTCTGCATGGTACTAAAAGATTTTAGGCTGACAGCACCACAGGTAACCAGGAAGACTGTGAAGCCCTGAGAAGGGAGAGGAGGAGCCACCTCCAAGCATTATGTCCAGAATCTGATCTTATGATTGAGCTCTCAGGTAGCAATAAAAGTTCAGGGAAGGAAAGAAGGAAGGTGTGTCACAAGGAGATGAGCAGAGAACAGGTCCTCACTTGTTTTCTCTGGCTTTTCACACAGATCACAAGGAGGAAGAAGCTCTAAACACCAGCTCTGCACAGAATGGGAGTCACAAAGCACAACCTGGCAACAGGTCTTTGATGAAAGCTTCTATATTGCCCTCTAAACAGAGCAAGTGGAGCTGATCAATACCAGGTACAGAAGATGGCATTTTATTTTTACAGCAAAGATCTGAAAAGAAACCCAGCAAATTCCCCCAGGGGAAGTGCAGTTCGAACACTCCCTTCTTCTGAGAAGTTAAGAGTGACTCTTTCAGGACTTTTGCAGTTTTCACCAAGTGAACATCTTATGGCCAACATTATTTCAGTGAATCTGCCTGTTTCTTCCTGCTCTTCAGAGCTGATGAGACCGAGAAGCATTAACCAGGTAAAGAAGCTCCACAAGTGATTCACAGACAGGCAAGTTACAAAGCAGCCAGCCTTGCATCAGCTCTGTAATGCAGCCTGATGCAGCCAGCATGTCCATAGAAAAGTCAGGTTGCTTCTTTCTGCTCCTTAAGCAACATGTGGCTCTTCACAAGCACTTAGTGCTCTCCATGATTCCCACAGTGCAGCTCTCTGTTCACTCATAGTAACAAACTCCAGTCTCACTGCATCGTGTTTGCACTCCACCAGTATCCTGGTGCACCCAAGTCACCTGAGGCTTCTTCACACATAGTCAAGCAATCACTGGAACAGGTAGAGCAGGAGCTGAAGTTCCTCCCTGACTCACATTTAGCCTTAATGTCCTCCTCTGGTTCATCTTCACCTGGGCTCAACTAATTCAATCATCTCCCCAGTGATGCTGTTTGAAAATAAACTATGACAAATATCTGGCTAAGGCAGCAAAGAAAAGTCAGCACTTGCCCTAATGTTTTTTGGTCTGTTTTTGTTGTTTCCAAATCATATCATCCCTCTTACACTTTATTGCAAAAGCCTGGCAGCACATAGGACTGAAGGATCACTGTTTTGCCCAGCATGGAGGTAGCACATGATTCCACAATCTCCAGTTGCATAATAAAAGCTTTTACTAAACATGATGTAGGAAATCAGCTCTCTCAATAGCAAAAATCTGAGAAATAAAGCTACACTGTGGTCTGTTTTGTCTTGTTTTCAATCAAACATGCCAAAACAGCCTTCGGAGTGCTCTTCTAGCAGCCCCCTCACTCGTAGGCTACGTTCTCCTACAAGGATGGAATTACAACGACCTGCCTGGGGAAAGGGGAAGATCTACAGACGTCAGGAACCAGAGGAAACAAATCCCAAAGACAGGAGCTTTGGCCACAGCAGCAGACAGTGCAAACACAAGTTTTGTGGTACTATTTCTAGGACATCAAAGCAGAGTGTGGAAGGAAAGCAGAAGGCAGGATTTTCAGAGTGCTTATCTCTTGGCAGAACTTTTTCTACGCGAAATTAAGCAAGAGATGTTTCCGTTCCCCACATCTCCATTCCTTCACTTGGGAGGGACAAACTAAGCAGGGCTGGTTCAGCGAAAGGCAGCAAAACCTCTGTTAAAAGGAACTCGAGAAGGGCACGCTGCCCTTAAGACAGAGCAGGTGACTCCAGCAACCATCCAAGCGCTTCACCGCGGAGCGGGACACGCTGCACACAGGGCGGGTGCCTGCGGGGGCTGCACCTTGTGCGGGAGCGGGGGGACGGCACCCACCTCACCACATGGAAACAGCACAGCAAGCCTGTGCCCGTGGGCGAGCCCCTCACGATGGTGATGTAGAGGTAGAAGGCAATCGCCATGGTCCAGAAGAAGGAGCTGGTGTTGGAGAAGGTGGACAGGGCGCCCTGCAGCACGCAGTCCCATGTGGTCCCGTCGAAGTCCTGCAGCACCCCGTAGAAGTAGGAGAGGGAGGAGAGGAGATCGGCCAGCGACAGGTAGAGCAGGAGCTGCCGGGGACGGGTCCGCAGCTCCGGCCACAGGGCGTGGGTGCAAACCAGGAGGCTGGAACCCAGGAAGGACAGCACGCAGGACACCAGCACGACCACCCGCTCCGACTCGTACAGCTCCGTGGGGGGCAAAGGGCCGGGCATGCCGGACACGGGGCACAAGGACAGGGCACCGCTCCCGGGCAGCCAAGCGGCGGCAGCAGGGGGGGGAGAAAGCGGGGAGCAGCCGGGACAGAAGGGACGAGACAGGGATGCGAAGGGCAGAGCGGGGAGCGGCGGCAGCCGCAGCCGGGCCGGCAGCAGCGGGGAGCGGAGCCGGAGCCCGGCCGAGCCCCGCCCGTCATGTGAGGCTCGACCCCGGCCGCCCCGCCCCGGCCTCCGCCCCCAGCCCGCGGGCCCCTCTGGGGATGCCGACGGACGGGCTCTTGGAGCAAAGCTGTCCCGACACCCGCAACCGGCCTGTTCATTCTTTAAATGAACCCAAGCCGCCGTGCCTGCCCCGCGCGATGTGACGGAAGGAGCCGGTTCAGCGTTAAAAGCATTTTTCCCAAAGCCCTTCTTGGATCTCTGGCGTCCCCAGGAGCACGAAGCTCCCGCAGCCTTTCCCCAGACACAACCATCTGCGTCTGGGACCCGCTGGCAGCCCGCGGGGCACAGCTGGAGTTCAGACAGCCGGGCAAGGACGGTACCGGGGCAGCACCCGCCCCTCCCTGGCACCGGCATCATCTTCACCTTCCCAGGCTTCCCTCTGCAGCATCCCGCAACCTGTAAGCGATAAGCAGACACAATAGGCCGTTCAGTGTCACGTTAAATAGATGTCACGTTTCTGTCGGTAAAGAAAGGCTTTTTTCCATCCTCCCCTTCAAAGCACAAGTGGAAAGCGTGTCCTTGTTTGCCGTCTAACTCGCCTGGTATTTCACTGGCTTCCACACAACTCATACCTTGCACCTTTGATGTGGATTAGCGATGTGCTCAGTTCCCCGAGGAGATTGTTATTGTTTCAGGTGCCTGTTCTCTCAAACATTTAACCATTTCCTAGCTACCTAGCCAAGAAGGTCCCCTGATAAACTCCATTTTTAACATGGTTTATTCTGACCTGTAAAACCCAGTGCTTTATCCCCCCACCCAAGTTTCTCTCAGCACCCTGAAGTTATCTAACACACCCTGGAAAACACACCTGAAACACCTTAAAAAGCCACTAATAATTCAGTATTTACATACTACTCTGACCATGGCATCCTTTCAGTTATACATCTCCATCTTCCACATGGAGAAGGGCTCTTTCTCAACATTTAAAATAACTTCTTTTAACCAGTCTTCTATTTAGATGTGGCTCTACAACACAGCCTAGTTAAGTCTGGCAAGACAGCTGCTTATTTCTACAACTTACACCAATCTGACAATATACTTGTTTGGAGCTAGAAGGGAGTATCTGAATCACAAGTTAGTGGGAGCACAAATTCTGGTTCTGTCCAGATTCACTGAGAGATGCATCGTTCCCTTGGCAATCAGAAAGAAATAGGACAGGCATGGGACCTTGTGCTGGTTCTCTCCCTGCTTTCTAAAAATAGGAATATGGTAAATTTGCACATGGAATTCACCATTCAACAGAAGGGCATGCATGCAGAGTTAGTGCTTCAAAACAGTCATAAAAAGCAAAGAACTCTTACTAAAGATTCCCAGTACCTTTCATTTTCTTGACATCCACATATGCAGCACATCCACCACCCAGCATCTCTGTGGAATTCCCATAATCTTGACACTCTTACCTTCTAATGGCAGGGCAGGGGTGCAGCTGTCTCTGCCAGATACACATTCCTACCTCCAGACCAGTGGAATCCACAGTTGTCCAGAGAACAGAAATATTTGGAAGCTGCCCAAAGATACATGACAATTCAAAGGCAGTGTTGTGTGCAGCTCGGAGCAGAGGAAGGAAAAATCCAACCAACTTGCTTGTCATAAAGCAATGTACAGATGAAAATTCTCCTTTGAGAATAAGGCACAGACAGAAAGTCTTTTCTTGCCTTGAATTCATCTCAGCAATTACCAAGAGCCTCCTGACAGGCATTTTATAAAGCATCCATTGAGCTGTGACTATATAAACTCACCTCCACCAACTGTGTAATAAAACGTACCAACAGAGCCTTTAAAAAAACAAAATAAAGCTTCAACAATTTGTTTTTACTTTACCTTTGCAGCTGGTTGGGAAGCTTTGCTGAGGCACAGCTCTCAGTTACACACCATAGGGTTTCTTTACATGATCATTAGAGGCTGAGACCCCACCAAGCACCTCTGCATGTCACAGACAATGCTGCTGGCACCTTCCATGGCACTCTCCTGGTTTGGTGCCAGATCAGTGACACAGCTTTCCTCAGGAATGGAAAAAATACATGAGCAAGAGTTCTGGTTTCACTCTGTCTCACTCCCCTGATTGCTCAAAGGGCATCTCTGGGTTCTGGGGAGAGAAGCCTGAGCTGCTCCTGAGCTAGGGCTCTATTTCACATCACAGCTTCAGAGCACAAACACACCACTAAGAGACTTGGCACCGTTTACAGCTGTTTGTTTCCCATATTTTACACCAAGCTCCCTTTACCACACTGGCTCTCAGGCCACAGAAAGAAGCACAACAGAACAATAAACTCCAAGTGTCAGCTGTCAGCATAACCAGCCATCCTTACTACCCACAAGAGGTCACTGCTGTTCCAGGCAGCGGGTTTTTTTTCCCCACCACTGTTGTCTCGATCTAACAAGCGCTTCTCCATCATCCCATTATAAAGGCAGATGCTTCTAGTATCACCAGATAAACCTTGGGCATCTTTTGCCATCCCTGGGTCATGCCCACAGCTTGGACAGTAGTTTCAAGTAAGAGCGTGGAAAGAAGTTGAGCCCAATTTCATTGCATCCAAAACAAATAAATTTTAAAATAAATAATAATAAAAAATACATGTCAACAGAAATAACCTGAAAGTTTAAAATAAATAGATAACACCAAACATTAGAGACTCCGTTTGGGAAAACAAAAAAAACAAAACCACAAACATTAAAGGGATTTTTAGTTTTAGTTTTCAGATCACCATGCAGTTCCTCTCAAGAAAGTCAGTACAACTGTTTCTAGTACTCACTGGCTTCCCAGAGCCCAGCCTCAAAGCAGTAAGACACCCAACTCCCACTCTTCTCAGAGGAATGCAAAATTAAATGCATTGTGCATCACCTTCCACTGACACCAACCCCCTGCACAGCCTGGCTGTGCCCACACAGGGCACTATGTACACAGAACAGTGAGCCAAGAGTCACCAAACCTGATTCTCTGGAGACATAAACCTAACTCTGGAATAATGCACAACCTAAAAAGCTAGCCAGCAGTTTTACCAGCACCTGAGCTCTTCATTGCCAGGAGAATGAGGCCATTTTTCCAAGCTGTCACCTGATCCTTAGGTCGACTGCACCAGCTGAAAGCAAGCCAGGGAAGCATGGTTAAGAGAAGGCTCCTGAGAGAGGAAAAAATCCTCATGTTTGTCCTTTGTTGCTTTTTCTAGCATGTGACTGAAAAAAAAAATTAAAAATTTCCAGCACTCCTGGTGCAGATTAAAAACCTAATCCTTGACTTTATTAACCCCACCTCTTCCATTTTAGATACTAACCCAGGCAGCTTTCAACACAGCACTAATGGAAGACACCTAGGGCTGCTCAAGAAGCTCCAAAATGATCACCAACAGCCTTCAGAACAGTTTCTCAGTAGCTGCTCCCTCCAGACAACTTGAAATAGTTTTAGAAGAATCAAGGAAAGCAACAAAACAAAAAAATCTATTCACATGTATCTACCAAGAAAGCTGAGCAACAAAGCAGGCAGCAAAATAGGTGCAGGTGCTGTAGCCAACTCTCATATAGCTTCTCCACCAAAAAAAAAAATATAAATAAATAAAAAATTATTTTTTAGAGATGTGAAGGGTTTTACCAGGCAAACAGCAGGGTGAAGACAGCTCTGGAACTTGTCTGACTAGGCACTGTCCAGTCAGCCAGGAGGAATCTGACATTTGCATGCTGAAGTTTGACATAGTGGGAGGCCACACCACGTGTGGAGCAGCCTCTCGGGCAGCAGAACTGCAAGATCCATAGAAGTACATAAGGGATTTGGAGCTAGAGAAGATAAGTTCTGTTCTCCCTGACTCTCCTGGTGCAGAGAACCACAACACAAAGTTTCCCAGTTTCGTAACTAAATTCCTTCTAGGTTCTCTGGAATTAAGAAATGCTCTAAGAATTCTTATTTTATCTCGATTATGCAAGACCAAATACTGACTTTGCTGCTGCTCCTTCTTGATGCTTCCCATCCCTCCATGGTTCAACAGCAACACAGAAATATGCCTTCCAAGGCAGGCAGGTCTGCTCCCAGTGGCCAAGTACTACCTTTGGCATGTTCCCTGTTGCTCCAACCTGGCTCCTCGTGATTCTCCAGAGACTAAAATACACACTCCCCTTATCTGCTTTACACAGACCAACACAACAGCCAACTACTGGAGTAACAAATCTTCACCTCTTGGCACACTCAGCATCTGGATGGCCCTGAGGCAACCAGGACAGCATAAAAACCTGCTGGATCAAGATGAGCCTGGGGCTGATGCAGCCTTTGTGCCACCCTCCAGTGCACTAAAGTGCAGAGATGAGTGTGCACACAACTACTGCCACGGGGCACACTCCTCACCTACTGTGGAGTGCTGCACTGGATCCATTTAGCCAAACCAGGGTTGTTTTTTTTTCTTTCAGCAAGCAGAGATGCTTCATCATTTTGAGCAGTTTTCCATTAGCATCATCAACGTGTTGTCAGGCTGCAGAGACTGCACAAGGATCCAAGCCAGCAACTCTCACAAAAGCCACAAGCAAGGAGAAATTTTTTGCAGGCAGAAATGAAATGAGTTACAGTGCTGGAATCAAGCCAGCACCATCAATGAATTAAAGTGTGCTTCAAGTGTGAGGATAATTTTTCATTTGAAATTTAAATTAGGAGATTAATACGGGATAGTCCTTCATGCTGTGGCTGCGTGGAGAAAAAGAAAGGTATTAATATTGTACATTCACAATGAGAGGATGTCATCAACAACAAAAAATATTACAGTTAAGGTGTGGTCATCAGGTCACCCAGCTCAGACTCAAGTATGGAGCAGTGGCACTTTGGGGAAGGGCACTAGCACAGCACTCACTGCAGAGATCTTCATGGGGGTCTTCCAATGCTTTTTTTTTCCCCCCCTTTAGCTGTTCCCATTACCTGCAATTAAAACCTATAGACTCTCAACCTTAGTTTTAGGGAAAGATGCCAAATAGTAGGATGCTTGGGGTGCAGCCTGAACTGTAAATTGAATTGGAGGTATGCACACCATACTGCACAGTGGCAAGGTCTGCCTGCAGCGTGTTGTTTTAACACAGATGAGAGGGGAATATAAAAGCTAATAATGAGACCCTCAAGTAGGAAGAGTCATGAAGCATGTCAGCTTCCCTGGTTACTGAGCTAGAAGCCTGACTCAAGTTATTTGAAACAGATGGGAGTACAAAGAAGCAAAAAAGACAATTCTGCTAAAGGGAAAGGGTGCAGAGCCCAGGAGACTCTTTCATGGATGCAAGGACATCCAACATATGCAGCCCAGAATCCATGTATGACCTTGGAAATGGGTTGTAAAACACCATATCATACCTTTTATTCTTCTTTGAAGGCAGTGTTAAACAATTGACAGATTCCCTCTCCATGTGTGGGTGCTGGCTGCTCATGTCCCACCAGACTGGTGCCCAGCCCCTATCATTCAGCCAAGGGCTCAGCTATGGTCACAATCCCAACACACAACTCCAGGACAGCACCTTTTCCAGGTAGCAAAGAGCACATTAAATGCAGTGCCCAGATTTGCAGCAGCTGGATGGGTCACTCACTCCCAGCCCCCCTGGTTGAAGCACAACTGCAAAGTACAGAAAAACTGAAGAGCAGAACATGATCTTGTACCTGAAATTCAAACTCTTTATTAACACAGGGGAAGTTCTCAGCAGTTGGATGTTGAGACATAAGCCCCCCCCACACCTTTGCCACCCCAACCACATTCCAGTCATTGCATCAGTTCCATTCAGTCAACACCCAGCTCACTGGAGTATGGAGCAGTGGCACTCTGGGAAAGGGCACTAGGAAGGGTATTTACAAAGAAAACAGAGAGGCACTCTCTGTAATGATCTTTTTCAATGACATTTCACTACCTATAACACACCATATCTCCCCAAAAAGCACGGAACTGACAATCATCTTTGTTTTAATAAAGAAGAGAAACACCTGAAAGCAAAAAGCCATGGGAAAGTTATCATTTTATCTGATGTACTAGCTCCAAACATGTATCTCATGACAAATCTTCTGCAAAGGGAGAGATGAAGTTTCAGAAGATCTGCAGCAGAAGGACCCCATGATCCTCTCTGGCCATCCATTATTTTCCAAGTGCAGAATTTTGTATATACAGTTAAAAATAATTTTTATTGTATTTCATTAAATATCAGAAGTCCCTGTAATTGGTGCAGTTATGTTCACAGCAAAAAAAATATATATACAGAAGTGTAAACAAAGCCTCAGCTAGTTTTCCAAAGAAAGCTGGAGCTCCAGTGTCCCTGGAGCTTTAAGTTTAACCAAGGTTTAGGCCTGCCTTTCTTCCAAGGTTGCTCTTGTATTTCCTCCCTTAGAATAAGCCCGTATCACAGATTTCTCCTTTCCAGAAATCCTCCTTGCCTCCTTCTTATCCAGACAAGGTAAGTAATGTCTCATTGCATAATTAAAATCTAATTAATTCTCCCCCAGAAAGATCAGCTAAGTTTTTGGGCACTTGCCTGCATGTGTTTGCAATGTACAGCTGCTGGCCAGCACCCAGGAGACTCAGTGACCACAGGTGAGTTGCTCCCAGGCCAGGCTCAAAGCCCTTAGCTTGTTATTACCAGCCTGAGGTTGAGGTTTGGATGATGCTTCCTGAAACAGAGCCTGCTCCCAGGATCTAATCCTGTTGTTACTGCCAACAGCTGGCATTTCACTCTCAAGAAGATGTGTGTGGGAAAAACAAAGAACCAAGTAACTTGCAGTGTTCACATTCTCTTCTTCATCTCATCTCTGATGCAGTGACCACATCAGTCATCCTGGGGCACTTGTCACCCCGTCCCTCTGCTCCAGTACACCTGGGCAGCATCCCAACCTGGGTCCCCATCCACCTCTCAAGCCATGGAGATATGAGGCAGGCCCAACAATGTGCAGCACTTCTAGGGCAGTATACTTGCTGATTGCTTCCTTGACTATTGTTCACAACAACCAGCTAAGACACTGCCAAAGAAACACTCACAGCTGGCATCACATAAGGAGGGAAGTTAGGGCAGGTTGCTCGAGCTCTTCCTCACTTCTCATCCACAGAAGGCATGAGTCTGGGGATAAAGAAAGTGTCAGTGAAGCAACTGCAGCAGTATGAAAAACAACCATCTCAAACCCATAATTTATTGGCTACCCCATCCCTTAGCCCCAGTCTTGGTTAAGGCCTCCAAGAATTACAAATACTAACAAGATAAACCCAGCTTAGTTGTCCACAATCCGTATTTATCTCCATGAGTCCCTGTTTCACAGAACATCATTCAGGCAAGACAGTGGAACAATTAAGTGCTTCCAGATTCTTAAACACATAAACCTGTTTCAACTCTTGGTGGGTTCACTTGACCACACAGCTTAGCTCTTAGGCCATGCCTATGGTGTGTTAGAGAACTCACTGGGAACACAAATGAAAAAGAGACTGATAATTATTTGTACTAAAGCCCTTTGAATTTCCTACTGTACATGTGGAACAGCCTGAGGTACACAAGACAGTGTTACCACCACTCCTGCAATCCTCAGTTCCTGGAAACACATGGACAGGAGACAACAACCTCCAGGGCAAAACGATTCTTTTAACTCTTGCATTATAGCCTCAACAGCAGGTTATTACTTGAGAGCCTCTTGTGCAACCCCTGAGCATAAAGGTCAAATATGCTGCTTAACTAGAAACTCACCAGCTTGCATCAGCCTCTAATTTCTCAGAGGTGGCTATCAGCAAGGCTTCAGAAGGGCCAGCATTTGGGAGCATGTTTTACCCAGAACAAGCCCAAGGCAAAACTGCTGAGTTTATTGCAAGAGTCATAGATAAAGTTCAGTGGCTTCTATTGCTGAGGATGGCAGGGCAGGTGATGGGAAAAGCTCATGCCCTCTATAAAATATCAGGGGAGGCTGAGAAAGGTGAAATGAATGCTGTGACTACACACCAACAGAGCACAGTAATACCCACCAGGCATCCTGACAACAGATAAGGGCTCCATTCCCCGTGTCCCTGGAGACTGCACCGATTAATTAACAAAACACTTCTTGACTGTAACCTTCTCACCCTGAGGGAAAAAAAGCAAACAATTCCAAAACATCAAAATCAAGACTTGACAAGAGTACCCACCTTCTTGCCCTGAAAACGTGTCCAACCCTGGAACTGGCTGTCTTGTTTAAACAATGACCTAATCATCCCTCCAACATTTCCCATCAGGATCAGAACAAACCAGACTATCTCAAAGGCAATTAACAGGTCAGGGACGAGCACAGCTATAGGAGAGCAAAACAATCTGGTACAGATGAGGAAGACACTACATCTTTCATCCTCCTCCAGGGACACACAAGACTGAGGAATTGCTGTTTCGGGAACTGTAAAACTCTCCTTTGAGCCACAAAAAAATTAAGCACGACAGGGCAAAGATGCTTTGGGGAACAACCTTGTATCTATGCAGCAGAATAATGATCCTGCTTTTAATTTTTCAAATCATTTCAGCTCCCCTCTGCTGCTTGCTACCTGTAAGGATTCCTAGTGCTTTAGAAAAGGAGGAAACAAGTCATTCAACTGAAACTGTTGGGAAAACACAGAGCAGTAAAACCACCCTTGTATTCAAACCTCACAGAAAAAGCATTCCCTCTGCAAAAGCCCAGAATCACTTAACAGATTAGTCACTGCTGGGGCTGCAGGAAAGGCAAGTATTTGCAATACTGAAGAAAGTTCTCCAGCTCCTGAGTTTGCTCCGATTTCTAGACCCTCAGAAGCTTTATTTACAGGGCTGAGTGACTTGGGAACAGCTTGGAATTCTTCCAGGGAAACCAAACAACTTGGGTAGTTTGGAGTTAGAGACCTCTGCAAAGGTGCTGGCCAATGAGCTGAGAAGTTTTGCTGTTTCAGGAGGATTTACTGTTAGTGGAGCTTTTCCCCTCCCTTTAGTTCAACTACCTGGCAAATCTCCTGTGATTGTGCATTTATGGAAAGCTTTAGGGAACTGTGACTGAAACCACCACTGGCAGTAGAGTATTAGCATCCCAGAGCACAATTTAAATGCCAGAAGTGCCACTTGAAGTTTAAATGGTCACACATGTAGAAGAATTTGCCAGTTAAGGGCTGCGTTTGTCCCCCAAAGGCAATTTCCTCCTTAGATAAAAGATAACACATGATTTGCTTCACTTCACAGTGGTTATTGGGGCAGTTTTCTTGGAGAGAGCTGCCCCAGCCTGCACAAATCACACAAATCACACCAACTCACATCCATCCTGTGCTCACTTAAGTGTCTAGATGCAAAGCTGTGCTTATTTCACTACCCATGTGGGTGAGAAAGCAGCAGGGAGAAGTTGCTTGGTGGGTCTTGTGACAAGGAATTAGCCTATAAAGAAATCACTACTCTAAAAAAAGAGCTGCTGGGTGTGGAAGATGGACATGCTCTCCTGTTACAGAAATACTGCATTCCAAGGAAGGTAGAAAGCCCTGCCAGGTGAGATCTGCAGCAACTGTTCTGTCATCACTGAAATATGTGATACCACAAGCTCCATTGGATTAAAAACACATTTATTTCAAGTTTGTTCCCAGCTTTGTCTCATCTTCCTACTGTCAACAACTGGCGTTTTCAGCCACGACAAGTCACAAGCCTTAAGTTAGTACCTGAAGAATTACACAGAGTTGCTCTAAAGATCTGAGCAACTCCTGCTGGAAGTTTGAGGCAAACAGATCTTCTGTCCCTGGAATCCTCAAGTACTTCCTGTTTTAAAGCAAAACAAAGCTGAAATTTCATCTGAAACATGTGGCTGAAACTCATCAACAGGAGAAAAGCTCAGATGAAAGATGAAATGGCAGTTTTTGAACTTCATGAAGGCTTAGGCTGAAGGACTCCTGGCTAAGCAGAGGACTCCTGGCTTAGCAGATAGTTCAGTCACCTATTTTAAGCAAGGCTAACTTCAAAACTAGGTCAGGATGCTCAGTGTCTTTTAGACAGGATGTTTTAATCAGACCAGTCTATTTCTAAAGCATTGTCTAGCTGCATCTATTATGCTTACTAGGATCAACTGGGATCCCAGAGAAAAATAATCTTAAAGCCACACCAAACCACCAGTGCTGGGTGCAGAGCAAAAACAAATCCTCTCCTTTATCCCAAAGGTGGTGTTGGTCTTTCCTATTACAAACTTTCAGATAGGAGAAGTGTCATTTTATCCAAATACAGCCTGTCTTCCTGACTTACAGCCTTACAGACAGGCTTTTCCTTTTTAAGATAAAAATACATTTGATAAATTCTGCCTTTGACTTGCTACAAGTCCCATGATATATCAATCCTGGCCTTTAGGTTAGTCTCTGCAAAAATTTTCAAACTAGTGCTGTATTATCCCATTTTCTATCACAACTCCTGTGATATGCTATCAAGTCAACCAGAAAATAGGTCCTGGCAGTGCTGATTAAGCACTGTTATAATAACACTTTTCCTGTCAGTTCCTTCTCTGAGCTTCCTACAGCATCCTAGCTCCCAAAACACAGGGCACAACCTGTCTAACAGCTCCTGCTTGCCTTTTTTTATTAATCCTGCAGCAGAAACCTTTCTTATGAGACCTACTGACATGACACTAGAGAGAAAAGATATTTACCAGTTTCTGGCAGTTCTGTGGTAGGAGAGGATCCAGCTGGCACGGTACCCAACGTCCATTTAAGCTCCCAAGTGACCCCAGTATCCTTCTGCCAGGCCAAGCAAACCCAGAGCAGGCTCTGGAGAGGTGCAAACACCTGCTTCGTATTCAAACCCAGTGCAAGCTCAGAGTTCCACCTCTCTTGACACAGCCAGGACTCCACCCCACACACTGCACCTCTCCAGCTAATAAGGAAATGGCCAAGAGCTTTGCAGTGAGTCAGAGTCTGCAAAAAGCTGCAAACAGACCAGTAGCAGCAGCTCCTTTCTGGAAAATGCAGTGAGACAGGCAAAAAAAAGTATCACCCAAGCCAGATAAGTGACAGAAAGGGAGGGGGAAGAGTCCTAGCCTGAGATTGGTCAGCTTTTCTACCCATAGGACAGCTGTGTTCCTAACCCAAGTGATTTTCAGCCCAGAGGGACACAGCCATTGGTGTGACAGGCTATCTTCACCTTCCTGCAGGTGACAAGTGAAAAAGCAGCAGCAGTTTTGCAGCCCTGGGACCACGTTGCAGGTGGAAGCCAGATCTGCTGCTCAGCAGCTTCTTTCCACACACTTCCCTGCATTCTGAGAAGCTGAAAAGCTCTCGGATATAACAGGGAAATATCTGGAAGGAGTCCAGGTTATTACAGGATCAAGATCTGCAGGACAGCTTTGTCTGTCACTCAACCACCTGCTCAACAAAATACAGACACAAAAGCTCCACAAACATGGTACAATTAAGGATGCTGTGAAGAGAATCAAGAACAAGCATCTCCTCCCATTCCTTAAAGAGCACAGTATTTAAAACCTACCACATCTTACCCAAATTAATCTTCATTTGGGCTCTCACTGGGCCTGGCTAACAGAGATGACTTAAGCATTATTAAGTCCCCACATGAAAACAAGATAAAGCCATAGAATTAATGTATACATCACTTACTGAGTTTCTCCACATACTGTGCAGAGAGAAACATGCACACAGAGTACACCAGACAGACTGGTCCACAGCAAACAATTCATTCTTTCCCAGATTCAGTGCAGCTTCTTCCTTTCAGATTTTTATTTTTTTTACACAAAGACAAGCAAAAAATCCCTCTGCTTTCCAGAGTCTAATAAGCTTTGCTTTTCCCTTGAAACAATAATGTTTAACAAAGCTTTCATTACCTTCCTCCCACCTTATTTTCTCTCCCAAATCACAGATGTCCAGCAGCAGCATCTCAACTTCAACTGCAAACTCTTTACACAGTCCAGTCTCACTGGCTGGAAGAGCACTTGGCACTCATGTCACCAAGAAAGATGCACCATCATATTTCACACATTAAGCTTACTGCATGCTATCTCTTGGTTTGACACAATTCCCTCCCCATATCTTATCTAACTGAAATAAAAAATACAGACTGAACCCAAAGGTTTAGGCAAAAAATGCTCTGTTAAACTTGCTCCGTGGTCATTTGTCAAATACCACAAACATTGGTTCTCCTCATACAGCATCTTCCAGAAGGTCTTTAAGGAGTTGGATTTTGGAGCTGACACACACAGCTCAGTTCTGCTCCCAGCTCAGCTGGCTACTATATCTACATAAATGCCATTGCTGTGTCTGGATGTGCCACAGACTATTTTCCAGCAGCAAAGAGGATAAACAGTGGAGCAGGGTGGACAGCCCCATCCAAAGCTTCAGTGCTTAGCTGCTGGAAACAAGGCTACCCCTTTTCCAAGGCAGCCCCACTCAGCAGCAGTCAGCCTAAGGAAGAGCAGCAGGCTCTGCAGCATTCTGCTGATTCAGGAGCAGGGAAGAGGCCGGGGCAGAGTCCGGTGCATTGCAGGTTTCTGAGGAATAAGCCCCACGTAAGCACCCGTGAGTCATTAACCAGGTAGTGAGCAAGCATTAGTCACCCAGTCAGAGCTGGCACTAGCCCCCTGTCTCCTCTCTTATGGCAGTCCCAAAACCTCTGGTTTTATAGCCTAGATGGACTTAGGAAGAAAGACAAGTGTATCCAACACAAAAAGTCTCTGATCTGTTTTCCCCCATTCAGTCTGCTGGTACAGAAAGGTCACAGCCAAGCATTCACAGCAGAGATTTTACTGTCACAGCAGTTCTGCCCTTGCTTGTCAAGCTCAATATTCTCCTTATACCCTGGATAAGGCAAGATTCTTCCATCTTAGCTGCTCCCCTTGTCAAGAGGTACAACAGTACCCACACACCAGGTCCAGCTACAGGAAGACTCGAGTGAAAAAGATTCAAACACCCTTTTTGGGAGTCTGAAATTTGCTTACTCTCATTCCTCTTACCAAAGCCTTCTCTTGTCCACTGGGTGAGGTGCTCATTTCAGGAAGAAGGTTGCTTCAGAGAGGCTGTTCTGGTCACTTCTCCAATACATTCAAATGCAAACAGGAAAAAGAAAACCAAAAGAAAACATAAACCTGAAGGCTCGAATTAGTGTCCCACGGTCCTATAAGCCCCTTCAGCTGAGTCTCTCTTTGGAAGCCAAACAATGGCTCGTGTGTTACTAACTTCACTCCATTTGCATTAAGAGATGGTTTGTACCAGTTACAGGAAGATTACTGGTGTTTTACCTTCAAAATACAAGGGAAAACAGGCTCGCCTACAAAATGGACTAGCAAGTTTCATTGTACACTCAAAATGAGATCCCAGTCACACTAGGAAGCTGGTGAGGAATCCTCTCCATCCAGCTGAAAGGAACAAGCAGAAAGAACTCCTTTATTCAAAGGAGGACTGGCATCTCTTCAGCAATAAATCACTGATATTTCGTGCCTTATTTAACCACTAGAAGTGAGGGCAAGGAAAGTCTGACCAATGTGCCCACTGGAAATGTCAGTGCTGGAGGGTTAAGGCCCAGTCTGTAACTCCCTGTAGCTGCCTCCAAACACATTCTTTGCTGGAATGGTGCACCTTTAACATTATTGGTTGCCAATACTATCAAAGGTAGAAGCAAAGAAGTCCCAAGAAAAGAATGGCATTTATCATCATATAACATCACATTTGCTTTTGGGTCTTACAAAATAACCCTTATCTATTAAACAAGCCAAAAAAACCCACCTCACATCACTTGATTATGAAGCCAATAACAGTCCAAGCAATGGAAAGGGCTGGTGATGCATTTGAGCTGTATTATTTATCCATCACAAAACGAACGTGGATGCAACATGCTGAGCAGGGTTAGGACACTGGGAACAACACAAACTGACTGTCCATCCTGACTGCAACAGGAGAGGGGGAGAGCTGCCAGCTCCCTGCAAAGAATTCAGCATTCAGCTGCCACGTTCCCCTGGGTGACAGACATGACAGTGAACCACAGAGTGGCTGATGCTACATCAATTGAGTTACCTTGGCTCCTGGATGTAGAAGTCAGAGAACTAACTCACCAGAATCACTTAACTGCTTGCTAGACTCGAGCTGCTAAGTAGCACACTCTGCTTTCCCTGTGCTGCTGCAGCACAGATACTGTGAGCACAGCTATCTTCTGGGGTCCCTCTAAACTAGACAAGGGTGTCCCCACCTTCAATGTGCATTTATGAGGGGCTTGAAGGAAGAGGGCTACAGAATAGCAAAGAGAAAAGCAAAAGGAAACTCCCTTTTCTCCAGCAGGAGAGGCTAGCAAGGGCAGTTAGTGTACAGCATGAGGTTCAACAGCTCTGAAACTTTACCTGTCTGGGCATTTTAATTTATTTTTTACCCAGACCACCACCACTTTCCATCACCCCACTCGGACACAAGCAGGCTGTGCAGAAAAGCCAGCAGGGAGACGACAGGCAGAGAGACACAGGCAGAGCCAGCCCATCTGCAGCAAAACTCACAGCCTGTGCTTACCTGAAAGGCAGAGCAGGGCAGGAAAGCTCCAGGGTCTTGGATCACTGCTGGGGTCTCTCAGGAAGGTCCTGTCAGCAAAGCAGCTGCAAATCACAGAGGCAGATCCTCTCTGATCCACTCGATCCCTGCGATGGCAAAGACAAAGGCAGGCTCAGGCCTGAACAAGCCCAGACAAGCCCCAGCAAAGCCTCTTCCTGAGCCTGCCCCGTTCCCACAGCAGCCAACCCCCAGCACCTCGGAGCTGCAGGGACCACAGCTGGTCCCAGGCTGGTGCAGACTGCACAGGGAGGTCAGCACACGTCCAGTTGTGCCACTCTAGGCCCTAATTTCTCCCAGTGCAACATCCCTGAGCTCAGTGAAGCCGAGATACACTGAGCCAGAGCACTGCAGCTTCAGCACACCAGTGCCAGGGCTGAATTGATTCTATTCCACTGAAAGAAGCCCACATTAGGAAGAATGCAAGATTTCTCCAGGATTCTTCCTGGCAGAGGAATGGAACCCACAACTTTGCAATCACATCAGAGGCTCTGGTAATTGGAAAAAGCAAACTGGCAACCGAGAGACATACTGCAGCAATGACATCAGAAACCCATCAGTGCAGGACCCCAGGTTTGAAATGCTCTCACCAAACCCATCCATCAGGGTCCAGACATCATCTTCCTGCCAGCCCCTGGAGCTCCAGTCCACCCATCCCAAATATGTCATTCCCCACCCCCTCCCAGCCCAACACTAATTTTGTTATAAACAGTAGGGCTGTGGAGGGAGGCTGAGGCACCTCATTCATTCTCCAGAGAAGCACTTACTGTGCACACAGCTAATTAATAACAAGCCCTTCAGAGACAGAACTGCAGCAGCCTCCTCCCCGCTCACACAATGCAGATATTTTCCCTCTCCTTTGTATCAGTGAGCGTTCACATTTACTTTTCTTACTAAAGCTGCAGGGCCAGATTCAGGTTTCAGCACAGCACAAGCTCAGGGCAACCCCACTGCTTTCCTGGATGACTTCACTACCACCTGCTTGAAAGGGTAAAGAATTTGGCCTGTTAAATCCATCCAAGATATCTTAAACCTGCACAAAATGCAACCAAGCTTGCAGGTGTTATTGTTTTGTTTTTCTTTTTGATCAGAATTCTATCCAGACCAACCAATTCTGCAGCATTCTCCAAAAAATCCCAATTAATGTAAGAGAGCAAAGTCACCCTGGGAAGGGGTGTGAAGGGTTCAATGGTGTTAACAGCAACAAGGAGCAAGAAGGGCCAGTTCTGCACTTGCTCACACAATTCATCAGGGCTCTCCTACTTCATGAGACTGAGGTTTCCACCTTACTCAGACTTGTAAACTGACAGCTTCCAAATCATGTAACAAAGAAATTCAAGTCCTGAGCAGCCTTTCTTTTCCACAGGAGACAGCAGAGAGCTCTCTGTACCCCGGGAAGTCCTGTAATTTTTCCAAACAGAACTCTTCAGAACTCCCACCTCCTACTACAGATTCAGAGCCTGGTGCTGCTTTGGTAAATAACAAATATTTCAAGAGCCTGATCTTCTCATCTCCGCATTTCAATTTACACAGGAAGCAAAAGTAGAAGTTACTACATTAAAATACAGAAGTATGCAAACCACCTTCAATCCAGAGAGGAAATAATCTATCATCTCTGCCCTTAAGACAACAGTTCCCATGGCTTATATAAGAAATATATAGTTTACTTGCTGAGGTAACCATAAATGGCAACTGCTTGTATCCCTAATTTCAGAAGCACTACAAACACCTAAGTAAACACAAAACAGCAAGTGCTTCCCACCTAGTATTTGCTGCTGTTGATTAAGGGCTGGTTTTGAAAAGCCATCTAAACAGAGGAAGCAACAGTCAAAATATCATCTCCTGAAGAGTCTGGAGTGAATCCATTGGGCACGCTGGGCTGGGATGCTGCAGCACAGCTCTGCAGCTGCTCAGGAGACAGGCAGGTCTGCAGCCTCCTCCCAGGAGATCTGCAACTGCTGGAACTTCCACAGTTCCATCCACACTTGCACATGCCAACAGCAGGCAACAGCACACAGGCGTGAGTGACCACAAGCAGAATTTGGGCTGGCAAAGGCAGGGGAGGTGCCAAAGCAGTCCCCTGGCACTGAACTGACAAAGCTGTTACAGAGAAGAAAGGGAGCCAGTGACTCAGCTGTACTCTCCCCACACAGGCCAGGATGAGATAAAGTCTTAAAACTGCCTGTTTCTACCCATGCTGGGTTTGTTCTTATGGACATTGCTGCTCAGAGCTGCCTCCCATTCCCTGTGTACTGCAGAGCTTCTCTCAGACATGCTCTGGCCCTGAAGAGCAGGAAAAAAAAAACAGTACAATGAACATGCCTCCCAGTGTGGCATGAAAGGGAATAGTAACTACAAAAAAAAAAAAGAAATGTGGCCAGAGGGAACCAGGTTGCACAGGAGCAGCTTGGATGCATTTCTGCTCTTGCATGCACAAAATTACTTCTTATCCCCATTCATTCTGGGCTTTGTGACGCCCTCACCCTCTTCAGCCCCAAGCAGCCACCCACCCTTGTGACATGCAGCCCTGCTCTTGCCCCAGGAGGGATGCTCTCCAGCATCCAGCACAAGGGGAGGCTCCCCAGGTGTGCTCCTGGGCTCTGCCAGTCTCCACACACATTTACAGTGCACCTGGAATCCTTTGGGTTGGTATTATGGGATCACCACAGGTCAGGGCACGTCTGGAAAGCTCTGTTTAAAACCAGGTTTGTGATTTGCCCAGCACAGGTGGGTATTAGTGTGGCAGACCCCAGGCAGATTTAACAGCTGGAAATAAACACACTCCTGTTCACTGCTGGACATGACCACCACAGGAACAAGCAGATTTATCACTTCCCAGACAGAGAACAGGAAAAATCAAGCTGAATGACCTTGTTAAGTGCACACATTTGGAAGTCCAAGGCTTCCTACAGTTGTGCTGGTACCCTGACTGAACTGCTTTGGGTTTTTTTTGAAGGACTGTCATCCTGCCATACAAGGGGCAGCTGCTGATTTAACCTGCATGAGCTGTCACCACTTGGAACCCATGATCCTGTCCACCACAGGTCATTAAGGAAGGCTCTCACTGATCAAATCCCTCCAGAGCCTGGAAACTCCTGCTGTAATTTCGGCTCAGCTTACTCTGGTTGAGCATTTAGGGCTCTACTGACACTTGGGGAGCCCCTGAACTGGTGACCCTGCAAGTGCCCTTCATGCTGACCCAAGCTGCCTTCAGACACAGATTACAGGGTAGGAAGAGTTGAAGTGCTGGATGCTGCTGCTTGTTCTTTACAGCAGCAGCAGAAGACAAAAGAGCAAGAGACAAAAAGCCAAAGCCAGAGGTTCAGCTTAAAACTGAGAAACTGCATTAGGGACTGAAAAGTCAGGGAGCAGGAAAACGGTGCATTATTTTATGTTCAAGGTGAATCACCTTTCTGACACCAGCTCAGCAATCTAAGACTAACTGAATAAATATCATTTTTTAGTAGTCCAATTATAGATCCCTTCTGTCTCAAAAACTAGAGAACTATGATCCAAATGTGAATCTACTTTTAACTGACCTTTTACGTTCAGTTATCCTTAGTCACAGTATCATGTACTAGTTAAAAACTTGCATAGTGTACAAATGTTAGCAGTAGATTTTAACACCAGGTGAGAAATACATATGCACAGAAAAATGACCTACCATCTTCACTGTCAGCTTGTTGATCTGAGCCTGCAGCCAAGCCATTATGACATCAATTTACCATGTCACCTACCAAGCACAGAAGAGTATTTTCAAATAATGTGAAGGAAAACAGTCTCTGTGCCTCCTCTGAGTTCCCAACTGCTCCCCATCCATTCCAGTCCGTTCCCCATAATGGTACCACTCCAATGTGAGAGATGTAAACTCAGGAAATAGGAAAAAAAAGCAAAAAACAGGCTTTCCCCAAATTTCCAGAACAGGTTTGTAAGGGCAGATAAGCAGAGGACTTTTTGCTATCCAGCTGTAATGAGCAGAGGACCAGTCACCTTCACTGCAGCAAAGCAGCCTGTTAACAATGAACAGAAATATTCTATGTACAACACCAGTGACCACATTCATGGCTGAATTTATTACATAGTTTGTGCCTACTCAGCCCCTTTTAGACTCTGAGAAATGCTCATGATACAAGGCAAGTAAGACATGGTTCAAACGTAGTCCAAGGTCTTCATACAAACCTGACAAACCTCAATAACCTGTTTTACATCTTCCATTGTGGAAGAACCTTGGTTAGCATTTAAGTTGGGAAACTTTAGCAGCAAAAAAAACAACCAAACATCAGCTCACACTGATGAAGTGTTAGTCTGAATCAGCTACCCCTCACATGCCACAGTCTAAGAGCACAAAGGCACATTTCACCTACCAACTGCACTTGATAAAGTGACTGGGCTCTAAGCATAACTACCTCACTGCTGCTGGAGATTTGCTGGCAGCCACTAGATAGACAAGGGCTGCAAACTCAGATATGTTAACCAGCTGGAACCTGGCATCAGCATAAGGTAAATTCTCAGGCTGCTAAAGGAGCACAAGCTGTCAAACTCACTGATTTGAGAGCTCGGATACAGGTCCGGCTCTCCTCAGCTCCTCTGCAGATACTTCCAGCCTGGACTGTCTTCTGGAAAGGCTGCTGCAGACATACACGCCTGTATAGGCATCGTCTGTAGAGGTTAATTACAGCTAATGAGATGAGGACAAAGCCTCTTCAGTTGCACAGATGTAAACAGAGCAGAGGGACAAGCATCAGTGAGCAGGCTGTTCCTCAGTAAATGCTTAGGTTGCTGGATTTTAGTGCTCCCATCCATCTTACAAACCTGTTTTCACTTTCACAGCCATATGAAGGACACAGGTCTTCCTAATCCTCAATCCTGTCTCTGTAGTGTTTGGATTGTTCTTCAGCTGTCACATTCTGCAAGTACACCTGCTAATGCTGGGCCTTCCTTTTCTCATTTTAAGGTCAGAGTAACTGGAAAGACTGGTGAAGATCTGGCAAGAAGAACAGAAAATTCTTGAGACACAAGTCTCTGCAGAGCTCAGTGAGTCTTCCCAAACCCTTGCATGGCTGGCAGGGATCCTCTATGGCCCAGACTGCTGGCAGCAATCACATTTTGCCCAAGGAGAGAGAAATATGTTAAGATTTAAGGAGAGACCACCTCAGAGATAATAGTCTAATACACAAACCACCCCTACATGCCACATGCTCATCAGCCTCCCCCACCAGTGCACAGCAATTCAGGTCCAGTTCCTTTTCTAAACAACCAAAAATCACCAGAAGTTGAATTTCCCAGAAGCTCCTGGTCTCCATGAACAGTGGCCAGCTCTTTTCTGAGCTTTTTAGTGGGTTCAGCAGCCTAAGAACATTTCCTGTTTCTGCAAAAAGGGGAAACAAGGCAATTAGCATAAGGAACTGCACCAATCCAAACTCAGAGTGAGGGATGTCATTCCAGGCAACTGAGTATGCTTCTGGTGAGGACAGAAACATGTGACTGCTCCAGCTGAAGTGCCTTACTCACTCTGATCCTCTGGCCTTGCTCAGACATGTACTGGTTGCAAGATGAGGATTCTTCATTCTTGGTAATATTCTCTCTCCCTTCTGATCAGATAGAGACTGAAGCAAGGACACCCCCCAGATCACATCCAGCAATAACTGTGAGGTTCAGGTGCACCCCCACACATGGGCATGGTTTGCAACTGCCCCATTAGAAAGAGCTTGGCCCACTGACACACACACAGAAATTCCCCAGGCTGAAAAAGCCCAAAGTTGAGGCACTTGTGACATATTTTCAGTGAAAAAAACCTGTTCTTGTAGTCTCAGGGCAAAGAATGCTACAGGACACTGCAGTCACATCACTCCCCTGCAATGCAAACACCTCTTCCAACAGCTGCTGATCTCCTCCTGGGCTGCGTCGCTCCTCCCCAGTGTCACACCCACTCACAAGAGCAGGGCCTGGATGGCCCAGGGATTCTGCACATCAGCTGATGGAACAAAGCAGCAGCAAGCTGCAGACCCAGCTTCAGATGAAAGAGGCAAGACAACAACAGGCAGACTTTTGTATGAAGGTTGTAAAAGCAAAAAGTCACAAGAAAGTCATTCTGTCCCTTCCCTTGGGCTCAGGGCTAGCTTCGGGTCACCAAGTTCATGCCCCTGCATTCACAGATTCACAGATATTAGGGGTTGGAAGGGACCATTTCTACTGCTTCCTTAGCATTTCCATCAATATCTGACTTACCTCTGTCAGAAAAGCAAGGTATCCATCTCTCTCTGGCATGGCTTTGCTTCAAAGAGGGGAGAGATGCATTTCACTCGTTCAACTAACCTCTCCCAATGCACAGACCTTGGCATTTGCTCTGGCAAGAATCCAGTAGGGACTGAACTAAGAATAGGAGCTGCAGTGAAGGACAGAGCTTTGCTAGGAGGATTAGCTGGTGCAGTTACAGGTAGCAACTCCCTGCTCCTCTAAAGGCTTTACCGTTAAGCAGCGAGAGAAATGCCTCTTTTCTCGGGGAGGCTTTGGGGGGGGTTTTGCTCTTTGGCTTTTAACAGCAGGCAGGCTGGCAGAGCACAGAGCTGCTGCAGGCTGCATGGCTGCAGCTTGGTGTGCGGCTGCCTCCCTCTGCTGGGAGCCGGGCAGCCAGCAGCCCCGGCAGAGGTGACACCGTGTCCTGGGAACGCTCCATCCTGCCCTCCTCCAGTGCCACTGGAGAGACACCCTCCCCAAGGGCTTCTGCAGGCACACGAGAGCCCAGAGCTGCAGCAGCACTGAGGGAAAGGCACCTGGCAGAAGCTCATCACCTTCTCCCTTCTAGTTCACACCTGAAGACAAAGGGTCAGTGAGGTCAATCAGAGAAAAAGAGGTTTTTTTGCTGTCAGCTTTTTTTGCTGTCAGCTTTTTTTCCTCCTGCTTCTCCCCCAATGCCCAACAGACTGCAGGTATTTTTATTTTGTAGCACACTTCACATCAGTGGAAGCAATAGGGTTTTCTGCAAGAAAAAGGGGTCAAGTTCAGTTGTCTCACATGCAGAGAGCTGCTCAGGGAGAAGCTGATGCAGCAAGCAGCTGCCTTTGCACCCAAGGAACAGCAGTGAACTGACAGCTCTGTCAGCCTGGCTACACTTTACCACTGCTGCAGCCTCTTGATTCCTCTTCAAGAAACTGCCATGGAAAGAAATACTTCTCCTAATCTATCCTTCCCCAAAGCCCCTGCCTAGGAAAGCATCCCACAGAGCAGCCATCAAGGACAGAACTGCAGTGATGGAAAGCTTTGCAAACACTCATGCAGAGGTGCTCACTTCTCTCCTGGTGCTACTGCAGCTCTCCACACTTGAGGAGAACAGGGCTAAAGAGGCCACCTTTGAATCAAGCTGAATGGGCACACAGGTGACAGTTTCATCTTCACTTCTCTTGGCTGTTTGTAGACATCCTGCCATCAAAGTTGTTTATCCAACTAAACACACCAACATTTACATGGCTCTGAGTTCAGAGCTTTGTTACCAGAAACACTCATCACATGTAAATCTGAGTCAGTTTCTTAAAATAGACAGACTGAAAATAAACAGCTAAATATTAATATCATGAAAGCTACCTAGCAACAGAAATGCATTCATGGCATGATGCATTCAACTTGTGTGTTATACAGGAAAAGTCGGGATCAAAACAATTTACCACAGCAAGTTTTTTTCACATCTGAGGTCTCCTGCAAACTTTGCTGCTCCAGTGCTGAGCTATCAGCTCAACAGCACCACAAGAAACTGCATGGAAGGTAATGGAAGGAATTATCCCTGTTCTCTACCCCTCAGGATTCTGACTGGAGTATAAGGAGTGATGAGTCCTCCTAGTCCTTGGGAGACTGGGGCCAGCCCACAGATCAGCAGAGTCTCCTTCCAGTCCTGGGTTGCCACTTGGGGTGTCACTCCTCAGAGGGACAGAACAGAACTTGAACAGCAGTCTGCAGCCCTCCTTTGCTGCAAGAGATATTTGTTGAAGATTCCAAAAAGGCTCTTCCCCATGGAAAGTGTCATTAGCAGGAGATGAACTGCACTTCACCTTACTGATGCTTCAGGGTACAGTCCAAATACCCTATGCATGCTGCAACAACCACCACCCAAGGCTCACCTGCACTGCACCAGCAGCCACCCTGGGCTACAGCTGCTTTCTGCCAACGCTGCTGCTACACAATGCGCTGCTGCTGCTGCCATTTTCCTCCCCACAATGTCCTAATACCCTGGCTGAAGAAACTGCAGAGCCAATGCTGCAGTGGTGGCTTGTCACCCAAGTTCAATTCACCTATTGGAGCGTTGCCACTTCCCCAGCGTGGTTACCTGAACTGTTACAACGAGCCCCTGGGGCCACATTTACACACAGCACCATCCCCGGTTGCAATTGAAGGGCATCCAGGGAAAGGATGCTGCATTCTACTCACAGACACTGCACCCAGCCAACTCAATTGCTAAATGATTGGGGGGGGGAGAAGCAGAGCACTGGGGTTGGCTGTGACAGCGCTTGCAGCAGCATCTTTCAGTCAGTGTGTGTCCCCCCCCCTCCTCTGCAATGTCCTTCTTTGCTGAAGAGTTTTCAGACAGGGCTTTTGCTGCAGTGCATCAAAGAGCGGGTGACTTGCCAGCAAACCACCAAGTGTTCCCTGCTCTTCACTCCTCACCCATCTCTCCAAAGCACACAAGCTGATTCTGCTGAGCAGACCCCAGCTGACTGCCTAGCCTGCCCACAGGGCTGAGCCTTGAAGGAGGAGCAGGTCTCTTTGTTCCCCTCCTCCAGACATGCACAGATCCTGCTCAGTTTTACCCCCTGGGTGCCATAACCATGCTCAGAGCTTCTCTGCAGAGCATTTCTGCCTCTGCCTTGAGGCTCTTGGATTTTCCCAGCTCTGTAGGCAAGTCAGCCTCAGAGCACCTCCTGGTGCACAGGGCAAGGTCTGTTTCCTCAGAACAGCAGCCCAGGGTTCTAACTAGCACATTTTCCCACAGCCTAGGTGAATTCCAAGGTTGGCCTCAGTGACCAGTTTCCTCCCGCCCTTCAGCTCAAGGATATTTGCTGCAGGCCCCTCTTTGCCCAGAGAAGTTGCAGGTGCCTGCTGAAGCACCACAGGCTCTCCCAGCACCTCCACAAACCCTGCAAGGGAGACAGGTTAACATCACATCTGCCACTGACAGATCTGCTGCATTAGCACAGCATTGAATTCTGTCAAAAAAAATACGTTCTTCACTCCCTGTAAAGGTGCACTCAGGTATCCCCGGGGAGAAAGTATGTGTGGGGAAGCACTTCAGAGTCTGGGAGCTTCACAGGAGCCAAAACAGCACCTTAGGGATCACCTCAACCAGCAATTTTCTGCCCCACTATCCCCAAGCTGACACTGACCTTCAAAGTTGAAAATGCCACTCCTTACAATTTCCATTTGTTTAGTCAATTTGTACATAATTGGGCAACTTTCCACCTTTTTATTTTATTTTATTTTTTTGAATGACAGAGCTAGCAAAGGACTGCTAATTGATAATAAATTATAATCCACTGGTGTTTTAAACCAAAAAAAATCACCAACAGCTCAAGGTCAACAGCTAGTTCAAGGCCCTTTCCAAGCTTTTCTTGAATACAATAGGCTCTTGTCTGGGAGCTTTCTGGGGCAAGGACCTTATTTTGTTTTCCTAGGATTCAACACAACTTCTGCTGCTATGCCAAGTGAAAGGCATCTTTGATAAGCACACCCTTGCTTCATTTTGTTAAGACAAGGGCAGAGCACTTTATCCATCACAAGTAAGCTTTTAAGATGAGGTAAGCTTTGCCCTCTGTTTATAAAAGTGCAGTTATTTGTCGCAGAATATTGACACAAATTAAAACCCATTTAGATTTGCCAAATTCTAGTTCTTCTTCACTCAGCAGTAGGGACTCTCCCTTCTCAAAAGGCCAGTTGTCTGACAGGCAGGGGAAAGGCACAAGAAGGGTAGTCAAATGGCAACCCTGCTGCAGTTCAGCTCTCCCAGCATAATTAGAAATTATAAAGACTGAGCTGGAAAAAATTACATCTTCAGGACATTTACACCCAGGCAGAGAGGTAGGACGGGGAAAAAAAAAAAAATTAAGATTCCTGGCACATGGGAATTCTTGTGTTCACATGTCAGACAGGGATGGGCAGAAAGCAATTTGCAGCAGCTGGTAAGGCTTTTAAAATACCTTGGTGCATCACATAGCACAACTGAGCCAACGATTTCCCCCACCCCTTGCACTCCTGATCACTCTGGATTCTGCAGTGGAAGAGCCAACTGGAAGAATCTGCAGAGGTTTTGCAAGAAGCAGCTGAGTCTCTGCCTTGCCCCGATCCAAATGTTCCACATCTGCAGGAAAATGGGCAAAGCTGCTGGATGTTTTACACTGTCCATGCAGGGAGAGGTGTGTTCCCCAGTCCTCCAGGAACAGGCAATACCAGGGACCCTCCAACTGGGGTCCAGTAGCAATTTTTCAAGTCCCTTTTCTAGAAGGGGCCCTTCCTCACATCATTTCTGTCTGTATTTCTTCACTCACAAAACCACTTGGAAGAAACTTCGAAGCTGGGAGTTTGCTGCAGTGCTCACAGGGAGCATGGCAGTCATTAAGGGGGAGGAAAAAAAAAGCACCTAATAGCTTGGAAATAAACTGCCTCCCTCCAGCCCAACTACTGCTACAGCGGCACCAAAGGAGACTTAATCTGCAGGCACAACCAGGTATTTAAAGGACATGCACAGAACCCATGACCTTCCCAAAAAATACATGTGTCATTTGACTTGCTTAACCATTTCTACACCAACCACTGGAAATCACAAGTCAGCAGCCACAAGCAAACCACCATTTAAATCCCACTCATGAGACATGTGGTGAAGCAGAGTCATCAGAGGCTCTGGGAGTAGTGGTGGCTGTAACCACAAAGAATTGGGGATGGTGAATCTCTGTGAGCTCATGAGCCACCAAAACTGTGTGCTAGAAATCAACCTCCTTGCATTATTTTCAAGGTAGTACTTTTCCAGGACACCTTACTTATTAAAAAGAGGGGAAAAAAAATACTCTAGCAGGAGCATATATCCCAGGCAGTCCAAAATGCTACAACTCACTCTGGTATCAATATGTCAGCAGAAAAAGAAAATAGCACTGCTTTCCAGATCAGAGACAGGCATTAAGGGGAAAAATCAGCTGAAATATGGTCCTTCACCACACACAGCCAAGTCTACATTTCAGAAGCACTGAATCTATGCTCTCAGGTTTTTCAGTAGACTGGTTTGTTATATCCACCCTCTCTAGATATCCATCATCTTGGGTAGCTGTAGGCATAGCACAGCAGTTTAAGGTGGTGCTAGAGGTGCTCCAAACTCCAGCTGAGATTTAATATGCACTGAGGATGCCTTTCCAGGTGCACAAAGCAGCACTTGGATGACACTTCACTACAGGGACCACTACTCTTAAGTCCACAAATCTTTGTATTTGGCTCATTTTTGTCCACTACCATCATTCTTATTTGCTATATGCAGTAGGCAGTTGTCTAGCCAAGTTTTCAAGGAGACATGACAAGGTTTTAGAGAAGCTTTCATGCCTATTTCTAGAAGCTGAACTCCTGAGAACACAGCTGCTTCCCTGCAGTTCCCATACATTCACCACCTTGGGTGAAGTCTGTTGTTCTTTCCCATTTTAGAGCAGTTGTTTTGTCCTCAAGGCAGAGGCCAATATGATTTTATGCTGATTACTCTTCCACAATGCCCACATGTTGGAATACCCAGTCACATCCATTACCCCCTGGTGATTTACATCAAGCCTGCTGTTAACTCGGTTAACTTTTATTTTGTCTTTATTTTAGGAATTAGGGAGGGGTCTTTATAAATGCCACAGATACATGCACAAGTACTTCACAAATCAGCTGAAGGCTCTCTGCTCATTGGCATGATGATGTAAGAGAACCAGAAGTACCACAGTGGTTTGCATGGAGTCTGCATCACAACCACTTTGAGTTCCAGCTACTTCAGCTTCTGATTTATCATGCAGAAAAAATAATCAAGGTTTTCTCCTTACATCTGTGACTGCCCTTGTGCCTTTGAGATTTGGGGCTAAAGATCTCTCTGATAGGAGATCTGAAAGTTTGAGTGAATTGAAGAGTGACTCTGCAGTTGAGGGTGCCTAGGGGCTTGCCTCCACCATCAGCTTGCATTGTGTGACCTTGAGAGATCAAGTGCTGATCCCAGCTCCCCTCTGCTGGGATGAGGGGAACACCTTTCCTACAGATCTGACTTTTCTTAGTCCTTGTGCAAGAACAGGATATAAAAATCCCCCCCAATTACAGATCTAATCAAAGCAAACATACACTCCTCTCAAAGTTGCAGCCAAGTAATGGCCTCAGTGGGCACAAGAGCAGCCTTTCTGGTGTCAGGAGACAGCACTAAAAAGAGAAGTCAAATATTTGGTCACTTCAGATGCTGCTAATGTCAGCCAGCATCACACAGCAGCAGCAACAAGGATCTAACTTGGTATGTGATGAGTAGCTGCCCCCCCTCCCCAGACACACAACATCAAATCCATATCCAGAGGGATTTCAGCACAGCTGACTTCACTACTATTTCGACAGAATTACTAATTGCTCAAACTGCATTTTTTCCCCTTGCCCCATTCATTCCCACACTTTAGCAAGACTCTGGAATTAGGAAGAAGCTACATTTCAATTAAAATAGATCTCTTTATACTAGGACAATGCAAGTTGCTAAGCAGACGTTTCTGTCCAAGTCAATTTTGCTTTACTTTCTAGATAAAGATCCAACCCTTGTGCGTTCTGAACGTGGGATTTTAATAGCACATCTCTCCAGAAAATGCAAGTTCAACTTCTGCAGAAAAAAGGCTGTGCTCACACATTTCCAAGGCAAATGGAACTTTTGCTGGCTGTAGACGGGCATTAACGCCTGGGGGTCACGACACCACTTTCCTTGGCTGGAGAAGCCCCACTTTGGAAGCTGGGCTCAGCAGACACAAGCACACAAGGGCACCGGGCTCTTGGGAGGAGGGTGCTGAAGCCCCAGTCCAAACATTGCAGGCAAGTGGTCTTTCTGCTTAAAAATCAGAGGTAAAGGCAAGTCCTCGGGGGCTGCAAACCCCAAGATTCCAGCCGGCAGCTCCGGAGAGCTCCGGAGCAGCACGAAGAAGGGGAATCCCTGGCTAAGGCTGCTGCTTTGCAGTCACTTGAAGGAGAAAAGCTCTGGCACTACTGCACTCTTAAAGCCGCAGCGTCCAATTTCTCCTTCGTCCTCCTGCCACGCAACTCCCCCCGCAGTTTCTTTGCGGGGGGTGACAAGGAGCGAGCGTGGGGAGCCAAGCTGAGGAGTGTCAAGGACGGGAAGGGATCGGGAGGGGAGCAGCAGAAGTTTCCACTCCGCAAGTGCTGCATCGGCAGCGAGTCAGCGCGTCCTGCTGCTCTCCTGCAAAGGCTCTGCAGCTCAGCACAGAGCTCGGACTGCAGCACAACTGCACCAGCCCGAAGGCATTCAAACCCCAGCGACCTGCTCCAGACAGCAGCAGCGGAGAGGATGTACAAAACCAGGGCTCTCGACTAGTCATTTCCCAAGGTTGCATTCCGGATTGTTGGGGGTTTTGGTTTAAAAAAGCAGTTAAAAAAAATAAAGATTTCATTAATTTCAGCTTCCCTCATATTGGTCCCAAGGAGCATTCAAAAGGCAGAAAAGAAGCCAAGTGTATGAAGTTGAATTAGCAAGCACACACCAGAAGTTGGACTTGTAAAATCTTTCATCAATTATACAAGACAAGCCGGCAGGAGGAAGGACCACAGCCTCTTAAATGCCTCCCTTCCTAACAGAGCATGCAAAGAGCTTCCATTAAACCAGGTTAGGAAACCCTCCCTCCCACCGAAGTTCTCTCTCTTCTTACCCCAAATCCACTCCGGAGAGCTCGGCTTTCCCAGAGATGCAGCGTTGTGTAGAGCAGCAAAAGTTGCAGACTGCTTCTCCTGAGAGGGAGGCAGGACCTGGCATAAGTAGTGTCAGACGGGTCCTTGCACTGAAGTGATGCCGGGAGAGCCCAGAGCTGTTCAGACAAGCAAGGGAAAAAAAAAAAAAGAAGGGGGGGGGGAGGGGGAGTTAAAAAGTCTTAAATCCCTGACACTGCAAGAACCCTGATCCTATAGGATTGTGTGTAAAAAGCAGGAGCTCGCTCTGATGCAGCCGTATTGCCTGACAAGGTGGAGACTGAGCCTTGGGCTCCCTGCTGGCTTTGCTCACCTGGCACTGATGTTGCTCTTGCAAGAATGAAAAGCAAATCAGACATCTGCAGAAGCCTCTCAACCTGTCTGCACCCACCTGAGCTAGGCTGGGTTTGGGGTGCAGGCTGGAACTTATTCAGAAGCCAGCAGTGAAACAGGCAAAGAGGAGCTGGGAAGATGCAGGGAGTGCTTTTGTATCAGTAAGGATAAAGGGGGGGTAACAAAAAAAAAAAAACAAGGGGGGGAAAAACCCACCTAATTCTCCATGGTATTGCAAACACCAATCTTAACCACATCAAGATTTCAGAGACAAGCTGCAGGTCTAAAATTAAACAAAAAGGAAAACAAAACCTCACACTTTCCACCAACATTTAACAGGTCTGTTTCCCCTCCCCAACATACGGAACAGTGCAAAGCCTGATCCAAACACCTATCACTAACTTCAGCAAAAAGATGTTGATTTAAACCAGCTCAGGCCTAGAAAAGCCCTTTGTCCTGTACACATTTAGTCCCTGCTCTTACTGGTCTGACAGAATGTGGAATTTATCCCTCAATTCTTCCACTGATGAAGCCACTGGAAGGCTGCAGCTCCTGAAGCTGTGTAGACCCCTGTATTCCATGATGGTTTCAGCCCATCATGGCAGGGATTTATTGAACACAGGACAACGTGCACCAGTCCCCCTTCCTTCCATTTCATGGAAGTGAGAGTCAGCACTGGGGCACAAAAGAACTAGTGTGCAGAGAATAAACTTCACTTTACATCCTAGAGTTCCAATTACTACTGATTTCTGGTTCTGATAGTCTCATCTCCAGTGCTGAGACTGAGGAAGGGGAAACCAATCTAAGCTCTGCTGCCAGGGGCACAACTGAACCAGGCAGCATTTAAAGGTATGTGGGCAAGAGCTGTACAACAGCTGGCTCTGGAGCCAACAGTTCAGTGTGATAGTTTTGAAACATGGAAATTCTTTACCCACCTACTTCAGTGCCCCACTGCAAAACACCAGCAGTGCATCAGGGTCACTCTAAATTCATTATTGCTTTATGGTACCACCCCTGAAAGCTTTCAGATATACTGATTATCTGCATCCAAAAGTGTCCTGGCACTGCCTGGAAAGCCTTTTTCTTCCTTTTCACCTTCATTGCTTTTCCATTTGGAGATTAGTTTTCTGACTGGACCACTTAAACCTACCTGCCTGTCAGCTGCATAACCCAAACGTGCTGGGTACCTGTTCTGTGCCAGGTGAGACGTATATTCAGACTAAGCCCCTACATCCAGCACACCACTCATCACCACCCACTCAGCAGAGGTCTAGGTCAGTTTTTTACTTCTTAATACCTGTTGCAGAAAGTAACAACCAATTCCTCTGGTCTTACATCACAGAAGAGCATGGAGAAACAAAGCTGGGTAGTCCGCATTGTATTTATAGTTATTTGTGCCTCACTACCAGCACTGCACTGCTGCAGGGTATTGGTAGTGTGAGGAAGCCCAGACCCCTGTAGGCTTCCAGCAACACCACTGGAAAGCAGGCTGAAGCCAGCAGCAAGACCCCTCAATGTCAAAATGTTTTCCTGACATTTTCTACATCTTTGCCAAGGTTTTGAACACCCTGATTTACTGAAGTGTTCCATAGTCATTCCATGCCATCCACCCCACAAACCAGAGCCACAGTCAAGCTGTAGCAGGGAAGGTGAGGAGAAGCACCTCTATAATGAGGCAAAGCACCAAAGCACAGCCTGGATGCAATACAGCAAGGAAGACACTGGTGCCATCCCAGACTGCACCAATTTGCTGCTGCACCACAGTCCATTAATAGTAACATGGTTATGCATTTTGGTGCAATTCACTTGGTTGCAGGAGAATAAAAGTGACAAAAGGCTCTGGTTTTAAACATTATCAGTCTGATCTTAATGTAGCACTGAGATAAGGGCAGAGGGATCTCTTTTCAACTTCGCTTTCCCATTCAGCTGTCAGATACTCAGATAAAACCTTTGACTTTCCTCAGCTGTATTCATGCAGCTCGGCTGTTCTGAGCAGCTTTCTGACTTGAAATGCAACAGCTCTGCTGCAATATCATGCCTTCAAATATTGCCTAGGCTACTAGTTATATTAGAAGATGAAGGTGGTTGGTAGAGTGGGTTTGCTTTTATTAGTTTCCAAAACTTCTTGACTAGAATAACCCAACTGCAACAGTTAAAACTGTATCACACAGACTCCAATAGAGTAAATACTAAACTCAGATCAAGTACATTTTGGGGAACCTGAGGTAGCTCAATGATTACAGTACTCCCTACCTGCCTGTCTTCTGTCCCCCTTTTACATCACAAGCCAAGTAATTTCTCACCCAGCCCCACAGAGCCTGGAAAAAGCAGCATTATTCTGTGGACAAAGCCCTGCCACAGTATAGCTGAAGCCTTCAAAGGCCTGCAGTTTCAACTCCTGTGCACTCCAGAAGCTGTCAGAGCCAAACAGCATCACAAGTTACCTGCCTTATGCTTCTTTCTGAAGTAAATGAACCAATTAAACTGTTAAAGCTCTGCATCAGTTTGGACCACATAGAGAACAGCTTGTATTAGAGAGCTAACATGGAAAGATGATTACTCTCAACACCAGGGGCAGAAGAGGCAATCACTTCATCTGGGAATTGCTTTTCCTTATCTTGGGCAGACAGATTTTAATACATTTCCACATATTATGTCTATAACAATGGGAATCACTAGTTGCTTCATGATTTTTTTTTTCCCCCTCAGATAGGACAGGTACAACTTACTTAATGCACTGAGAGGTCCTCAGGAGCCACAAGTCGTGTCTTTGGCTACTGAAAGGTAAGCAAAGCTGCCTAGCTTCCTTTGTCCTCATGCACAAGAGCACATTCCAGTGAATAAACAGCATGTTTAGCCTATAAATTCCATTTCCACCCTTATTTAGCACAAGACTGAACAGGGGACTGAAGGCAGCTTGTCCCAGTGCAGGAATTTCTGGGGAAGATGCCAGCACTTTATCTTTAATCTGCTGATCAAGCTGATGAGAGCATCACTTTATAAGAACAAAAGGCAGAAAGCAGGCACAGCTTAGGTGATTGATCAGTTCCCTTTTGATTCAGGTAGAGTGCTCGATGAAGATTAGCTCTCCTCCTCCTCCCCACCCCTCAACTCCCTTCCCCTTGTCACAGCCTTTGTGACAGTGGTTGCTGAGGGATGGAGACTGCATCACTACTGCAGCAGTGCTGCTGAAGGACTCACCTAGTCTTGGTGACAGCAGAGCACTCAGTCATGTTTTAGTCCATGACTAATCAGGGAAAGCAGCAGAGAAATAACAGAATTAGCTTGTAATGCCATTGACTCCAGCTCCACAGCAGCTGGGTTAAGGCTCTTCCCTGCCCACTCAAGGTGCACACCAGCAGGGCATTCACCAAACCCCCTTCCTACAGCTGGGAAGCTGCAGTTTGAAAAAGAAAGTTGAAGAACAGGAGAAAGAAGCTCTTAAGAGGCAGTATTACTCTAATACTCTCTCACCTTGGAGTGTCTCAGCTTTACTTCGATGCTAAGCTCTTTAAGAGCCAAGCTGCCCAGGCAGAACACCAGAGCACTCTGGTCTTGGGAGCATCACTTGCCATCACTACCATGGGGCTCCTGCAGAGATCAGCTTTCCTGCTGCTAAACACAGTTTATCTGTGTGCACAAACTGGGCATTGTTTAACACCAAACAGGCAGGAGCATTTAAACCTAAACTTCTTAAAGTGCATTGGACTTCCCTCTGTCAGGCCCGTTTAAGGCTTTAAGTGAATATGCTTAACCACAAACCAACTTCAAGCACAACTGCAGCTCCAGAACTCACTAAGTAGCCAAGTCATTGACTTGCATCAACAGCCAGAACAAAGCCCCTCTTTCTTACTCTCCCCCCACACCAGTTTAAGAACTGCTGGTAAGATTTTTCACAGTCTGCTTTTCCAGAGACCACAAAACAGTAGTTTGATTTTTCACTGAGAACACTGGCTGCTGTACAGCTGGTCTTTGTGGCCTCTCAGCAGAAGTTAGCAGCTTTACTCCAAGTCTAGAACTTCAGAGCTTTCCTGGGAGCTTGTCCCCCAGCACAGCGACTGGCCAAGCTTCACCAGGCTCTCAGCAGCATGACCCAGCAGGGCTCCCAGCTCATGAAACAACACCCAGGACCTGAGGAGTGCTAAAACACCCAGAGAAATCACTCAGCCATTTTCAGCCACATCTATAGATCACTGGCAGGAGATGCCTTTGCAGAGGCTAATACATTTGGCAGATATCAGGCAAGTTTCCTCTAGATTACTTCATCAAAATCTTGCTGTATTGAAGGACACCTTACCTCATCAAAGCAGTACAACCCCCATCCTGGCTCAGTTTCACTTCTCCACACCTTGAGACTAGGCTGGGACTGCAAGAACAAAGGGCAACAAATTCTCACTACATCAAATTCACTTTTTATACCGTTTCCCCCCCTCTTAACTGAAGAATCACTTGCTACAGAAAAGCTTTCAGCTGTTATAGGAAAGCCCAGCCTTTACTAAAGGTTTACTGGCTAGGGCCTCTCAAACAATAAGCTGTTCTCTTCAGCTTACTACTTCACTTTCTGAAACACCATCTTTAAACACCAGCCAGAACAGCTCTTTTGTCCTCCAAAGCTTTTATTTGCTCGTAGAACATCCGGCTCCTCAATGCCCATTCCCTTGCTAACTACCTTTTATTCCTTTATTGGCATCACATGTCTCATCTGTCACATGGGACCTATTTCCCTTAAAGGAGCCTGCAGCTGAAGGAGGCTCTGACAGAAGCACATTCTGATCCAAACCATCATCCTGATAAAATCTCCCTTGCCCCAAATTATGAGATGTTAGAGCTCCTTAATGAAACAGTGGAGATATTTTTAACATGGTCAAAAAAACTATTTTATCTTCTGACCTTCAGCTCAGAAATAGCTGCACTGGTTTTTTTTCAGACTTAAAAAAAAAAGACTCACAGTCAATTTCAGCCTCAATATTTAAAGTTTGGCATTTGTAACTAGCTGAAAACAGGGGCTCTCAACAGAAGTTGTTAAACAACTGCCACTACTCCCAACCTCCAGCTCTATCTATAATAATAACAGGCTCAAGCACCCAGGGCCTCAGCTGTTCATCTCGTTCCATGTGCCTGAAATACGCAGCAGGGAGATCTGCACTTTAATGATTTCTGTTAAAGTAGATGACAAGCCCCCTTTTTCTTCCAGAACAGAAACCAGACTGTGAAGGGGGACTCCCATGTACCTCTTCTCACACAGCCTGCTGTATCCAGAGACCCAGATGAGCTTCTGGGAGCTAAGAAGCTTTGTCATCAGGTGCTTAACTGGTTAAATACAAAGCTATGGGATATAGCACTGATTCTCCTAAGCTTCTTGCTAAATGTACTGTGCAGTAATATCACACAGAGTTGTAAGGAGAGATCTCTGGAACTGGATTATTTGTCCAGCTGGCTCTTTCAGATGAGTTATTTACCCCCTCACCAAGTTTAATTTGTTAAATTCATCACACGAGTTATGCTCAGGCTGTACCCTCTGCTGTGTTTCAGAAATAGGGCCACTCCTAGAGGCATTCAGACTTTGTCCAACCCAGGGCTGCATTTGTAACATGGTTGGAATCATAAAGAGATGGGTGATGTGAAGCAGGGTAGACTGCAGGCTCCCTCATCCCTACTTTGGACTGTATCTTGCAGCCAAACCTTGGTGCTAACACTTTGTGTCAGTGTCCAGAACAGAATGGGGAAGGTTAGGACGTCAACCAATTACACTGTAAATTTAATTCAAAGTTGTATCACAAATAACAATGCCAGGCTTTGCTTGAGCAGCAATTCTGTTCTCACCTCTGTGAGACATGATAATGTTGAGACCTTGGAGTGAAAAAGACAATAGACATGGTGATTAGTCTGGCTATCTAATGTAATACCATTTAACACTGGATACAGTTATAGCCATTTCACTGTGTGCATTTTCTTTACAACTCCTTGCTATTGCCATGCAAATCATGATTTGCAAAACCAGCATTTTCTCAGGTCTGGGATGGTATCTGTGAAGTCTGGCTGACCAGGGCTCTTAACAAAGCAGTTTTGAATATTCATATTAATTTTCAGTGTTGTTTCATGGGGCACTGGTGGAATCCATAATTAGAGCCCTGGAGTAGCAGTGAGCCCAGATCCTGACCAGAGCCTGCTTAGGTCTTAGAGCCAGCAATCTGTGAAGATTTCCGTGTATTAATGTGCTTAGTGGGGTCAACTGGGGAAATGATACCTATGATATTCTTCACCCCAGTGAATTTTAAACAGCAGAGCTCTGGTGAAAGTTTTACATTGTACCAGGGCATTTTGAAGACCATTCTGCTGTGTGAATTCTTGGAGGGGGCTGAGGGGCTTGGGTAGAGTTTTGCTTCTCTTCTGTCTGCCTCTCGTTACTTCGCCTGCCTTCTCAAAACTTGGTGTGTCTAAAAAGTTAAACTGAACTGAAATGCACTCCAGGAGGTTCTCAAGGTAACTGCTTTGTTTAGAAAACAAAGGACTGGAGTTGTGGATTCACTGCGTAGTTAGAAGGCAGTAAGCTGGAGCTACAGTAACTTCAGGACACTAGTCAATGGAAGGTCTCTAAGCAAATATACCCATAATACATAACAATGAAAAACAAGCAGTGCAGCTGGGGAAAACAGAGACTTTTTCTGTCTGTTCCTGAATCTCCGGGCTGAATAGTTCTGCTCTAATGGTGCCCTATGAACCTCCCCAGCACGCACCACGTGCTGACCCATGTGGACACGCCTGATGCAACCCCTGCGTGTCGAAAGGGCGCAGCCTCAGCACCCGGTGCTCAGCAGGGGCTGGGTAAAGGGTGTTTGTCCCCCACACGAGCGTGACCCTGCACCCCCAGAACCCCCTTCACCCTGCGATTTTCCGCCCGCCCGCCGCTGCTGCCCGGCGAGAGCGGACGCCAACCAGAGAATTGCCGGGCGGTGGGAGGGGCGGCCCCGGAGGGCGGGGCTCTGTGTCGGGCCCGCCCGCAGCCGCCGCCGCCGCCGCCTCCCCGCTCTCGGGCCCGGGGTGGGAGGGAGGTGAGTGGGGGGCGGCCGGGGGAACGGGTCGGGGGATGATAGATGGAGGCGGCTCTTTGCGGTTCTACAGCCCGCAACCGGCCGCCTTTTCCCGTGCGGTGCGATGCACCGGGCCGCACGGAGCGGGTGCGTGGGTGGGCGGGTGGCAGCGGTCCCGCTGCGTCCGGAGCAGCTCGGGGTGTGCGGGAGGGAGGGATGCGGGTTCCGCGCTGCACGGAGAAGCGGCGGGCAGAGGGGTGTGTGGGGAGCGGGTGCGTGGCCGATGCCGAACCGGCCCCGCTTCCTCCATGCGACGTCCCGCCCCGAAGGCAACCGCTCCGGCACCGCAACCGCTCCGGCACCTCCCCCGCCGTGCTGCGGGCACCGCCTCCGCCCCTCTCACGCCTGTTGCTGCCTCTGAAGCGCTGGCCGTGGCGAGGGAGGGTCAGCGGCTCCTTTCTGCATCCCCAGTGCTCAGGGAACCGGGAGGGAAGCGGCCGCGGAGGAGCCCGGGGACGGCGGCCGGTGAGATGCGGGACCCGGCTGGTGCGGGTCGGCTGTGGCAGCGAGAGGTACCCCCGCCTCCGAGCCTTCCCCGCAGGGCTGCGTGGCTCGGGGTCTGCACCCTGTAGTCATTTTTTCCCACTGTAACTCCTCCTGCTTTTCCAGGGCTTTGGAGACACAGCCCCAGTCCCGGTGCTGGGGCCAGAGCTCGTGTGTCCATGCCCAGTTCTATGGGTATCCCGAGAGACCAAACACGAATCGGTGCATCTCTTGCAGCCTGCTTCTAATGTGAGTCTCCTCAGTAAGCCTCTGACCTATCCAGGAGCTGGTGGCCAGGTCATACCTGCTCTGCATATGCAGAAGACCAGTGTGTTTATTTCTGATTCTTAATCTCCACGACTTCCATGTGTTACTTGAGCACCCAGAGCACCCTGCCTTTGCCCATGCATCTGTTAATTGTCTTCTAGTGGGATGCAACAGTAGCCAAAATAACAGCAGGGGAACTTAGAAGACCTGAGAGGAGCTCCTGTCCAAGTGGAGCTCATGGACACACAGTCTAATTGCTGGGTGAAGCTCTTGCAGTGTTTTAAATGGATTAAGCCCAAGAGTCTTTTTTCTGACGCCTGACAGAGTGACTTTGTTCTAGCTGGCTGGAGGATTTTTTGAGTTTTAATGGGAACAGTGGTGATTATCCGATCTGAAAGCAGTAAACAAACATCCCTGGGTTTGCTGAGCTTAATCTGGGCAGTGTGGCATCCTATTTTGCAATTGGGAGTATTGTGAAACTGGTTTTCAGTTGGCTTGGAAATACTTGTGACAGTGTAGCTGAATCTGCCAGGAAACTATGTGGCTGTTTCACTCATTTTCTTGGGTACATGGAGAAGAATGACCCACCCAAAGCCTCCCCATGGCACAGCAGGTACCTGCTCTTCAGCTGTGGTCTCTGCACAGTAACTGACAAAGTGTAACAGGCAGTAGGTCAAACTTTTCTAGGTTCCTGGAACAAAGGTTGCTCAAGCAAATGTAAATATTTGCCACACTGAGAAACCTTGTCGTTGACATTGTAACTCCCTAATGAGGGAAAGAAAACCAAACCTCTGCTTCAAAAGACAAGTATTTATACTGCAGACAAAAATCCCAGGAGCCACCCTTCTGCCCCTCTGCAGTGGCCAGCACTGTGTGCTGGATTCCCAAAGCAGGTATGTGGAGTGCCATCCTGCTCTCCTAGGAGGGCTCCCTTACACTGCCCCCTTCTCCCTGCAGCAGGGTTGTAGTTTTAGGAAGTCTTTTCTTCAGAGTTGGAGTGGGGACTGTTTCTGGGGAGGCTTCTAGGGTCTCAGGTGGAGACCTCCACCATCAGCCTGATCTCCCATGCAAAGCAGAGGAGTCAAGAAGACAGGAGTGCAGGAGCTGCCACATTTGTCTCCATGCTGCCTGCTCATAAACAGCAGCCAAACAAAAGGTTTAGTCTTGCCCAGGTTTAGTGAGAGCTGGGATGCTGCTGGCTCAAGCAGTGAATGTTTTCTCTGCTGTAACTGGGTCTTTCCTCACATTCACCAGGGAACAACCTGCCTTATCTCCCTAGCTCACTTGAGCATCGACTGGAGCAGCTGCTGTACACTCAGCCATCGCAGCAGGGAGAGCTGCTCTCTGGAGAAGACAAGTTTCCAGCTACTTTTGCCACTGTAGAGCTCCTGTATTACTCAGGTGAGCTGCTGGGAAGAGAAACATGAGGTTTATGAAGACCAGTTCAAGCTGCATATAGGGAGAGATATTCAGAAGTTCTTTGCTCTGATTTAGTTACCCTTATTCTTTAGCTAACTTAGATCCTGTGTTGATTTAGTGATGGAATAGTGACTTTTCTGGGAGCTTTCCAAGGGGGAGAACCAGTCAAGTCAACATCTGCATTTCATCCCTCTGCCATTCAAGGGAAGTAAGGACCAGGCCTTTTGTTCCAGCTTAGGAAAGCCAATCCTGAATAAGTATGGGCAGGTAAAATCTGACAGGTTTTGGTCCTAGGACACGTGTGCAGCTGTAAGTGGAGCAGTGGAGCCAGTGATATGTTTTCTAGCTGACTGTGAATGTATGAATCTGATAAGACACTTCCCTGTCTTGTTTCTGCTCACAGAAGGTTAGGATGATGATGTTTATTCTCATACCCAAGATCCATTTCTCAGTTGTATGGTCACAAAACTGCCATTTTAAAGCGTTGCCATCATGCCAGTGCACAGCCTGGTGAGACTGCAACTACACTGCTGTGAAAAAAGCCAACTACATCTTCCTCTTACTGTCAAAAAAATGGCTGGTGTTCCTGCACAGGCTTGTCTGAGCTGCTGTGACAATATTGACATGAAGCAGTGCCAAGACAGCATAATACCATTTGAGCAAAGTCCCAACCAGGAGGTTGTTGAGAGCAGTGTTTAATTGGCAGGCACACGTGTGTTGTCTTTGTAGGCAGCTCTGAAATTTGTATTAAAATGGGTTTCAGTTGCACAGTCTGAAGGCATTGACACCCCCTCATTAACTGTGGGAACAAAGCTTATGCTACAGAAAGGCCTTAAGCACGTGCTCTCTTCCACTCCTTGGTTTGCATAAGGAGGCTGGAGTCTTTTCAAGAGCCTCAGTTGCTCCAGTGATAAAATCATGGAGTGGAGGAGGGACTGTTGGGTGGGGGATCCAGGCAGAAGTTCCTGTCTCTCCAGCCATGGGAAAGCTGGTACCTTGTGTTGTGTTTTGTGGTGTTAGAACTTGGAGTGACAGATTTTCCTTTTTCATTCTGTCTTGCAGTGTTCCTGGCTCTACTTCTTCTCTCCCAAGATGCTCAGCAGAGTTCTGTGTACAGTGTTGTTCATGGGAGCTCTGCCATCACTGGCTGAAGTGTCCCAGGGCCACATCTCAGTGGTCTTGCTGGGAGCCACAGGTGATTTGGCTAAGAAGTATTTGTGGCAGGGTCTATTCCAGCTCTACATGGACAAAGTGAGCAGTGGCCACAGCTTCACTTTCCATGGGGCTGCACTGACAGCTCAGGAGCCAGGGCAGAGGCTGATGTTTGATGTCCTGAAGAAGCTGGCCTGTCCCCCAGATGAATCTCCCAACAGATGTGCTGTGCTCAAGGACCAGTTTGTGAAGCTCAGCAGGTACCACCAGCTGAAGACTGCTGAAAACTACACCATGCTGAACAGAGAGATTGAGACCCTGCTTCACCAGGAGGGGCTGAAGGAGGCTGGAAGGATCTTTTACTTCTCAGTCCCACCATTTGCCTACACAGAGATTGCCAGCCACATCAACAGCAGCTGCAGAGCACCTCCAGGAGCCTGGCTGCGTGTGGTGCTGGAGAAACCTTTTGGCCATGACCTGAAGTCAGCCCAGCAGCTGGCTGCAGAGCTCACAAGCTTCTTTAGGGAAGAGGAGATGTTCCGTGTGGACCACTACCTTGGCAAACAGGTGAGCAGCAAACTATGGGCAGCCCCCTGCCAGGCTGAGGGATTTGGTGGCAGGGAGAGCTCATCAGCTCTGAGTCTGATGAGAGTGCTGTTCCCCTCTCAAATTCAAACAGAGCTCCTGAGTGTGCTCCCAGTTCTCTCTTTGCTTGTGGAGCCCTGTACTGCCCTGCTCTCCATCCTCTTGCAGCCCAAAGCAGGGCTGTTACAGGGGTGAGGGTCCCCTGCCACAGGGAAGCCAGGGTGTAGAGACAACTGTGTGTGTGCACAAAGGAGAGGTGCAGAGTTCAGCTGGTCTTCTCACCAAGGTCAGGGCTTTGATTTCGCTGAATAAGCAGCACCCTTTCCCTCTCACAGTTCTCCCATCTCATTACTCAGAGGCCTCTCTGCTTGGCCTTGGCTTCTAGAAGCAGTTTTTAATTTGATATGATGTGATACAGAGCTGATGGGATATTAATTTTGCGGGATGTTCAGGAGAAGAAACCTTCCTCCCCTGGGCTTCACTCAGGGCGTGGAGGACTGGCTGCTGCAGGGGCAGCTCAGGGTGTGGAGCTGCACTGCCCCAGAGGGAATGTGTTCAAGGACGTGCCATCCTTGGGTTAGAACAGTGTGATGTCACATTTTGAAAGGAGCCTATTCCAGCCATGGCACCGTGGCCAGGGTTTACACAGAAGGTAGAGGTTGCAGGTCCAGCTGCAGGGAGAGCATCTCTACTAAGATGGAGGGGATTACTTCTCCTTCTTTTTCTTTCTCCTTTTCTCCCAGATGGCTTTAATGGTGTAAGCATCTGATGTATTTCAGCACTTTGGAACTGCACATTAGTCCCAGGATGGTCTGACTCAGCCCTTTGTCCTTTCACAGATAGAAGCTGAGAGTCTTGCAGGTTGTAGTTCAGCCTTTTTCACATGAAACCTCTAAATGCCTCAAAAAGACCTTTAATGTCTGCTCTGTACAGTCACCAGAGACCCCACTGCACATCACTGCAGGCTCTCTGGCTGATTGTCTCTGCTCTGACCTGCTCTGCTGTGTGGCTTATCTGCTGGCACTCCAGAGCTGGTCACATCCCTGTGCTTGGATGGGGAGTGAGGCAGAGATACTGTGGAAATCTGATGAGTTTTTCTTGGGTCTTTGTTTTCTTCACAGGCTGTAGCCCATATCCTGCCTTTTCGAGATCAGAACAGGCAGTTTCTGGATCCAATTTGGAACCGACATCACGTGGAAAGAGTGGAGATTGTCTTGAAAGAGACTGTGGATGCTAAAGGTTGGTGAGACAAGTGTGTAGAACTAGGGTGAGTGAGGGAGAAGGAGAACTCTCAGGTTCATGAATGATGTGAAAGTGGCCCTTGAGGTAGTGCTGGTGCAGAAACCAGAATAAAAGATCAGATGAATGATGTGCTGCTCCTTGGAAATAGAGCAGGACTGTCTTACACTTCCTGTGCTAGGCACTGACTTCCAGGTAGTGTTGCAGCTTCCAGGAAAAGATTCCCATTGCAGCTTAGCTGGGAGCAGGGGAGAATCTCCCACCTCTCTCTGCTGTAGAGCTCTGGGTGCATTGCACCTGGCTTTCCATCCCAAATCTTGGTCAAAGGCACTGGGGTTGGGAAGTGAGGCAGTTTAAGGCCACTGCAGTTCAGTGCTGCAATAATCTGGTTGTTGTAACAACAACCCTTTTGTATTCCTGTCCTGTTAGCTGCCAGGCTCACACTGAGTGTACTTTTGTGCTAAGCTTTGAAAGATGTTCTTGCATCTTCTGCCTGGATGTTACTCATGTCAGCTGCACGGGGTCAGTGCAGGTGCCTAGGTCAGTCTGTGTTTGTCTGCATGCTCACTGCCCTTCCTCTCTGTAGGAAGAAAGAGCACTGCAGAGAGATAACCCAAGCCCAGAGCTGCTAGCGTGGGTCTCCTGCTGAAGGACAGGGCTGCATTGCCTCCCTGCAATGCTGCAGCATCTGCTCTGCAGTGCTCAGCATAAAGTGCTCTGGGCTGGACTGCCACCCACAGCACTTCTTGGGATGTCAGGCGCCCTTAGTTCTGCAACATCAGGGTTGCCTCTCCTCCCTCCCTCCCTCCCTCCCTCNGCTCTGAACAACTTGGTAATTTTTCATTTGATGTCTTTTTTTTTCCCCTGCACAGCTCCAGCTGGCAGCCAGGCTCCCAGCAAGGCTGCAGAATTGATTAGGTTAATGAATGTGCCTTTGGATTAGAGCGAGGGAGATGAATGTATCAATCAATAGGGGAAGCCTATGGCCATGGTGTAGTCTGCAGTGGGCAGCCTGCTGCTGCTGGACTATAAAAAGGCATCTGTTTGAGTCATTTTCTTTATGAGTGCATTGCCCTTCTCCCTCTGTTCCCACCTGCATGACAAGTCAGGCAGGGAAAGAGAAGCAGGGCTTTGTAGATGAAATTTTGGCTCTCAAGGGCATGGCTCAGCCAGGACCTTCTGAGGACATGAAAACCAGGGGCAAAGAGGCAGTGAAGAGTGGTGCTCGTTGCCAGGGTCCTGCTTCAGCTCTTCTGTGGAGCTGGGATGTAGCTTAGAGAGCTGCTGGAGTCCCTGCTCTTGACACCTCTTTTCAGCTGCTTTATCAAAGCTTTAATTTAGAGCTGCACGTTGTGTGGAGTCCCAGGCCCAGGAGCTGTGAGCTGTGGGCCTGGAGTGGCAGGGCAGGGGCTGGACAAGGGCCCTGCATCATGCTGGATGGGAGATGGATGTTGCTGCCTGTCCCTGGGAGCAGCTTCTGAAGGCACAGGCAGTCTGAGAGAGCAAAGCTGCCTTCTGCTCTGTGCACCTGGGGAGCACCAGGCAAGAGTCAGGCTGGGCACAGGCTCTGAAAGCAGCCAAAGGAGGATTACATCTGTCTGTGGAGGACCAACAGTCCTGGAGGAACCTTTTATCTTTATTTGAGTAGCAGAGACATTTTGGAAGGCCCTCTGGATGGAGAGGAAAGGTTTAGAACCATGGAATGGTTTCAGTTGAAGATCATCTAGTCCAGCCCCTTGCCATGAGCATGGACATCTTTCAGCAGGTTGGGTTGCTCAGAGCCCTGTCCAACAAGATCTTGGACGTGTCCAGTGATGGAGCACCCACAACTTCTCTGAGCTTCATAGCTTCAAGCTGATTGCTGGGCCAGGAGAAGAGGAGCTTGGTGCAAACCATTTAGGGCTTGTGCTCTTTATCCTCTTTGCACACGTGATGTGCATGCAGGGGGCAAGAGAAAACCACATCAGCTTCCAGCACCTCCCCTCCTCTTTGTCCTCAGGCCGCACCAGCTTCTACGAGCAGTACGGAGTGATCCGGGACGTGCTGCAGAACCACCTGACAGAGGCCCTGATGTTCCTGACCATGGAGCTCCCAGCCAACGTCAGCAGGGCTGAGGAGGTTTTGCAGTGTAAGCTGCAGGCCTTCCAGTCCCTGCGGCGCCTGGAGAAAAGCAGTGCAGTGCTGGGCCAGTATCAGTCGTATGCCAGGCAAGTGCAGGAGGAGCTGCAGAAGGCACCAGGCTACACCAGCACGACTCCAACCTTTGCAGGTGAGGCTTTGCTCTGGGCCCTGAAGAGGGGAGTGGTCTAGAGCTGAGGAGAGCAGGAGATGCGAGTCCTCGCTATAGCAGCTCCATGACTCCAGACCTCACTGCTGACACGGGGATGTTTCCCAGCATCCACTGCTAACTGGGAGCTGTAACAAGATAATTAACTAACAATCCCGTGAACAGGAGGCATTGCATAAGAGCTAAGTCCCATTATTCTTGATAAGACCTCTGCATTATTTTTAGAAGTCCCTGCAAGCTACTTTGTCTTTCCATAAAATCGAGTAGCTCTCTGCATCTGAGGGGTAAAGCACTGTCAGTTCTCTGGGATTAGAAGATCACAAGGTTATCTCTGGCTGTACTGTGTCTGGACATTAAAGAGTTCATCCGAATGATATTTGTGCTCAGAAACTGGCAAAATGAAAGGAGGTTAATCAAGTAGGGTACCTGGGAGGAGGCCCAGCACTGTAACTGGAGAGCAGATAGTCTGGTGATGGTGTGAAAGGGCTGAATGTGGAGCAAGAGACAATGGGGGGGTGCCAGGATTTCTGGGAGCTTATAAAAAGCCTGGAGAGGGGCTGTTTCCAAAGGCCTGGAGTGAAAGGCCAAGGGGCAGTGGTTTGAAACGAGAAAGGAGTGGGTTGAGATGAGAAATAAGGCGGTTCTTTCCCACCAGGGTGGTGGACACTGGACCAGGTTGAGGCTGAAGGTGGTAGCTGAGCTCCTTGTCGTTTCAGGTGTGCTGATCCACAGTGACAGCCTGCGCTGGGAAGGGGTCCCTTTCCTCCTCACCTCTGGCAAAGCTCTGGATGAGCGGGTAGGTTACGTCCGTGTTCTCTTCAAGAACCGGGCCTACTGCACGCAGAGCCAGGCTCTGAGGGCTGCCGGGCACAGCCAGTGTAAAGCCAAGCAGATCATCTTCTACATCGGGCACGGAGAGCTCAACACCCCCGCGGTGCTCGTGAGCAGGAACCTCTTCAAGCCTGTGATGCCCAAGGGCAGTTGGAGTGAGTTAGTGGGTCACTCAGACCTGCACGTCTTCGGACAGCCGTTGTCTGATTACTACGTGTACAGCCCCGTGAAAGAGAGAGATGCATATTCTGTGCTCATCTCCAACATCTACCATGGCAGGAAGGATTTCTTCATCACCACCGAGAACCTGCTGGCCTCCTGGAGGTTCTGGACACCGCTGCTGGAGAGCATCACCCACCAGCCCTTGCGCCTCTACCCTGGGGGTGTGGAGAACCAGCACCTCTTAGATTTTGAGATGGTGAGTGGGGAAGTGGCATTTACAGTGGCAGAGCCAGTGCAGCTGCTGAACCCCCACAGGCAGATGCCAAGTGATTACAAGACAATCCAGTCCAAATTCCGGCAAAGCCCCCTGGTCTCGGCGTGGTCCGAGGACTTGATTTCCCAGCTGGCTTCTGACATTGAGAAGGCAGCGAGCAGGAGTGTGGCACACTCTGGGCAGTTCCACCTGGCCCTCTCGGGTGGCTCGAGCCCAGTGGTCCTGTTCCAGAGGCTGGCAAGACACCATTATGCCTTCCCGTGGAAGCACACCCACATCTGGCTGGTAGATGAACGCTGTGTCCCTCTCACCAACAGCGAGTCCAACTTCTTCAGCTTGCACAGCCACCTCCTGCAGAGTGTCAGGGTGCCCTACTTCAACCTCCACCCCATGCCCGTGCACCTGAACCAGAGGCTCTGTGTGGAAGAGGACGGAGGCACGGAGATGTACGCCAAGGAGATCGTGGCCCTGGTGGCCAATGCCAGCTTCGACCTGGTGCTGCTGGGGGTGGGCACCGATGGGCACACTGCCTCGCTCTTCCCCCACTCTGAAACTGGTTTGGAAGGGGCTCAGACTGTGGTGCTGACTGAAAGCCCAGTCAAACCTCACCAAAGGATGAGCCTTAGCCTCCCCCTCATCAACAGGGCCAGGCAGGTGTTTGTCCTGGTTCTGGGGAAGGGGAAACATGACATCACCACCCTGCTGAGCAGAGTGGGCCACCAGCCAAGGAAATGGCCAATCTCGGGTGTCAGCCCCAGCTCTGGCCAGCTGGTGTGGTATGTGGATTATGAAGCTCTGCTTGGGTGATGCCTTCCCAGTGTCTCTCCTCCCTTGTCTGCGTCGCCCGCCCTTAACAGCCTGGATTTTCCTACACAAAGTCCGTGTTTTTCTGTTGCCAGCAGCAGCTTCATCTCTGACAGACTCTTCCAACCTTCTGGGAAATCTGTGGCCCTGCAGTGCCTCTGACATTTGAGGCCGGAAAGGAGCTTGGCTCGGTGTTCAGAGCTAAGCAGGAGCCAAGAGCCCAGTGCAGCATTTCTGGCTCTGCTAGGGATTCTGACTGTGACTTTGGACAAATTACCTCACCTTGAAGTGCCTCAGTTTTCCCTGTCAGGCCTTTGTGGTTTTTAGCATTGAACTACCTCGCAGGCACTACGGGAGACTTGTTCAATTCAGGACCTGCCAGATTTTAATTTTTATTCTAATTCTCAGGCTAGAAGACAGTAATGACATGTTCATCCCCTGCCCTGCTCAGTCTGGCTGGGACAGTTGTCATCTCAGCAGAATGACAGTTCTGTGCACAGGGGTTTGTAGTCTTGGTGTGTACAGCCCATCTTGGTGTCACCCAGCCCCTGGCTGTGGCTGTGCCCTCCTGGAAGCACAGACACCCCTTTTCTCTGGTGGCCCCTCCACGCTGACACTGATTGGTGAGCTCACTGCAGTCCTGAGTCTTTGCAAATTGCCCAGCAGCAGAGGCTGAGTTTATAAGCAGTAATTTGCTGCTTTCATTAAGTGGAGAGCTGGTACCATGGGGGATGGAGAAGGAAGACACATTGCTTTTTAGGCTGTTACAGTAATGGGGACAGCATGAAGAATATGGCAGTTCACAGAGCTGTTATTTGCCTGCAGTGCAATAATTATTGAGGGGAAAGCTTGGCATTCAGTGGAGTTGTTTGGGTTTAGCTAGCAAAGAAATGTTTTCTTTAACCCTCTTCCTCTGTAACAAACTTTTCTCTGTCCTCAGAATTGAGGTTTGCAGTGTCATGCAGTGGCTTGTAACATTTCTGTGGGAGGCAGCTTTATAAACCATCCCCATATCCATCCCTGCAGCACACATTAAGCTGCTCCAGTGTTGGTGAATGGTGATGTGTGGGTTTAAACTCAAGGACACTGACTTGAAATGGGAGGGAATTTTCTCTGAATGTATCTCTTGGGTACATGGTGCTGGCAGATTGTGTCTGTGTTACAGGGCTATGTTAAGTGGCAGTGGAAATGTATAGTTTCATGGGAGGGGTTGGAGACATCACCTCCTACCTAGAGACCCCCACTAATCCCCTTCCTACTGTCCTTCCTAGAATGCAGGGGAATGTCTGTCTGCTTTTATTATAGCCCCAATGCTCTGTGATTTCCTCAAATGGATAATTCACCACAGCACACCAGAGTGCCTCTTTTTGGTAAGGAAATCAAAACAGCCCAAGATGGGACAGTCTGGGCTGGTGGTCCATGTGGAGGCTAGAGACAGACCCAGGATGGGGCAGGAAGGTGGAATGTGGATGTGGCTGGAGCAGGGAGGATTGTGCAGGCAGGTCTGTACAGCCTGTGCTCCCGGGTTCCTGACTTGTTGCCTTTCAGCAGAATCCTTAATGCAAAAATCAGAATTGGCCTCTGCTAGCTGCACAGATCAAAGCTCACTGAGCAAGCTCTCGAGAGGCTGTTACTTGTCAGCAGTCCCTAGGCAAAGAGAGCCTGGGAGAACTTAACCTGGCAACAGAACAGGCCAAATTCTCAGGGACTGACTGGGATTTCTGGCAGACACCCTCCCCCACCTTGCAGCTGGTCCAGACAAGCTGCACTTTACATACTGTATTTGACTGAGCCAGGCTGTGTTGCACTGATGCTCATCACTTGGCTTTCAGAGGGGCAAAGGAGGGAAGTTGAGACACAGTCATGGGTCTGGTTTGACAGCCAGGCTGGCTGGTTATCCACCTTCTGTGGCTGCTAGGGAATTGTTTCATGGTTACAGGTTTAACTACCAGCACAAACACCAAAGGGTGGAAATAAATCACAGGGGGAAAAGAGTAGCCCAGAAAAGCAGGAGGAAGGTGAGCACTGCAGAAAAGCAGGAGGAAGGTGAGCACTGGCAGGTTCCTCACTGCAGGACTTGCTTGTCAAGTGGGTATGCTGGGAGTGGAGCGTGGAATAAGATCATATGCCAGGGATTTAACTGGAAGAGCAACTCTATAGATGAGCTCTAGCAAACACTGCCTCCAAAATATACCAGAGTGGCTGAGCAGCTGTGCAGAGAAGATGGTTTAGGGCTAGGATGTCCATAAGTTCAAACATCATTTTTAGTTTTATAGCCACATTCACTTCATTCCAATTCTTTTGAGTTTGGTGCAAGGGAACAAGTTATAATGAAAAATCAACCTATGTGAGAATAAAGAGATGGTTGTGAATGACAGGGTGTATTACTGCTTTACAGATGGCTGTGGCATTAGTGTTTTCTTAATTTTTTCTGCACACTTTCTGGTTAATATCTGATTTTACAGAGGTTTAGTTGTACTTTTAAATAAGTCTGTTGGTCTGGGGTTTTTTTCCCCTGAGAGCTGCTGTTATTTTCAGCTGAAAATAGGGTTAATTTGCTAAATCTCGAGTCACCCCAAGATTCATTCTAGATTTTATTAAAGTCCATTAAAACCATAACATAGCTTTTCCTCAGTGAACATAGATGCCTGGGTTATTTGGGTTTTTTTTTTTAGAACTATTATTCTCTTTTTACACAGACAAATCCTGTTGAACTCTTTAATACTTAACATTTGCCAAACGAAACCCAAATATTTAAAAACACATAACATTTGTGACTGACAAGAGAGAGACTGCAGATGGGAAGAAGGGTTAAATGAGCATTAAATCTGATGAGGAAGAATGGTAGAAATCCACTGGGCTACAGGCCAAGAAAGCAGTGCTATTTTTATTTTGTGACAGCTATTAATAGGCAGAGTGCACCTTCTTGAGAGCTGATATTAACCTTTCTTTGCAGAAGCAACTCTGTGGAATAACTTCTACTCTGTTTCTCCCCATAAGTGATTATTGATGCCAATCTTACTGGTATTTTCAGTACTTTGAAATGGCAAGTGCATTCCTGAAATTCACTGGTGTGATTATTTATATGTTTTACAGACAACTAACACTGGAAGTAATCAATTTTTCACTTCAGCTTTTGTAAATCAAGTTGTAAAATCTTATTTTTCCATGAGTCAAGTTTTGTGATTCCTTTCATGTTGTGTAATGAATAGAGAATTATATTTATAAAAAATAAATGGTTTTTAACAAAAGTGTCTCTTAATTTCTTGCCAAGATTGCTGGTCATTCTGTTGGGTTTTTTTCCTGTCCTCTTGGTGATGATATTTTAAAATTCTATTTGTACAAAGAGGACAATGTTGAATTCTCTGTAGTGTGAAAGCAGGAGTTTTAGATGTTCACTCTGACTCTTTTCTTTTCCAGTATCATCCAACCAAGGCCAGAACTTTTCAAAGCAGGAACATCCAAAGCCCTTTTGAGGTAAGATGGAATCACCAGTACTGTGCAGGGTCCTGAAATTGCCAGAGCTGAGGAAAGCCTCCACTGATCCATGTTTACTCTGGGAGCATTGCTGTGATGTGTGTGTGATGCTGGTGCTGTTGGAGATGCTGAATTAGCTAAGCATGTGACTGTGCCAGTGAGAAGATGTTAACAGTTACCATAGGCTGAGATGGTATTTTTCCCATCCGAGTCAGAAGGGATTTAATTCTAGTTTAGTGAGAGTTTTGTTCTAGTTTAGAGACCATTGCACACCAGTGAGGAGAGATCCTCCAAGCAGTTATTCCAGCAGAAATTATTAGTAAATTCTCCTTCAGGACAGGGAGCAGAGGCAGTGGCAGCAAAAGCAGCAACATTTTCAGCATCTTAACGCTTTCCAAAACAAATTTCCTTGTGCTGTGCTTGACTTCTCCTTTGATGACAGCTCTGGGTAATCCTCAGCAGGATTTGTGCTGCCAGATTCATCTCCTGCCTTAGCAGGGGTTTGTTTTATTTTCCCCAAACAGAACACTGAAAACGTGCCCGTTGCCTAAAAGGAGGCAGGGGAGGGATGGAAAGCTGGTACATTCCAGGAGCCAGAGCCACCCTGAAGCAAGCTGCCTTGTGGAATGTCTGTGGGTAATGTGCATCGATCCAGCTCCTTCCAGCTGCTCCCCCTGCAGAGAGCTGGCGCCAGGTCCTGTAGCAATGCAGCACCAGCTCCTGCAAGGTGCAGCCTGTGCCCTCGGGCTGCTCCCTGCAGCAGGGCACGTTGGCTCTCCCTTGGCAGATTGCTCCCTGGAGAGGAACTTCCCACAGAACTGTCCCCTGCTAATGTTCTGACCAGACCTCACCTCATTCTTTCCTGATCAGGGCTCCCTTTTGGGAGGCAGCTCCTCATCCATGAAACAATCCGGGGCTTGTGTGAGGGATGGTTGGCTCAGAGCAGTGCTGCTGCTGCTGAAATGAGACCTGTGCACAGCCTATTTTTAACAGGATTCAGGCTTTTTTTTTTTTCACACTTTGGTTTCCTTATGTGGGCATATTTCATAGGCTGGCACAGTACTCGGTGAGGATTTGTGGGGGGCAGCAGGGCTCCTGGTGCACTTTGGGAGACTGGTTTAAGCCCCAGGGCCCACTGGAAGGCAGAGGATGCCCAGTAGGGGTCAGGACAGGCAGGTAGAAGCTGCAGGGCTTCCCAAATAGCAAGCTCCAAAACAAAAAATGCCCAATGACTGCTTTCCCAGCAAAGATGCCAGCACTGAATGCTCCTGCTGGCCCTCACCTTCTCTCAGTGGTTGCCTTTTCAAGGCCCAAACAACCCCGGGGCTCCCACCTTTGCTTTAGCCACTTCAGCCACTAATGTTCCCAACAGGTTGGATTTGATTTCACTGGAGCCCAGCTCCAGAATTGGAAGTGTCCAGCCACTGCTGTCCCAGGAGGCAGGACTCTGCCAGTCAGGCCTCTTGCCCGAGTTCCCCTTTCCCCTTGCTGTGCAGCAATAGTCAATTAACTGCCTCATGGGGATTTGAAATGCTTGGAAAAGGCCAGAGGAAGGTTGCTGGAGGAAGGGAGAGCTTTATCCTCCAGTGTGCCTGTTGTGTGCATCAAGTAATGTTCACCAAACAACAGCAGCAGCACGAAGCCAGGGGCTGTTCTTAGAGCTGTTCTCTGCTGCTGGCATCTCCCAACAGCACTGTTTTGACACCACCAAACTGCCTGGCAAACAAACCACCCACGTGCTGAGATGTTTTGACTTGCAGAGGAACAGTTGCTTTGGATGCTTTGCTTGAGCTTTTCCCTGGAAGCAGCGAGTGTCTGTAGCTAAAAGGTGCTCTGGAGGCGAGTGTGCAGCAGCAGAGGGTGCTGCTTCCCCACGCTGCAGGAGCTGGAGACTTTTCCCAGCCCTGTCCTGCAAAGGGAGCTTTTCCTGGAGCCACAGACCAACACTGGGCCCCCGACACCAGCTCTGCTGCTGCTGTTCCCTGAGCCACACACGGTGCAGAGCTGAGATCCCTGTGCACGGTGAGTTCTCTCCCAGGCTGCTCCAGAGCTGCTATTCCTGCATTATCTGTATAGATCCCTTGTTTCCATGCACAGCTCTCCATCACAAAGGGAAGGAACTCATTCTTCTGCTTCATCACTCCCTGTGGCCTCTCATGCATAGTCTGTGACCACGAGCTTAGCTCCCTACACACGGGCTTGTGACAGGGCAAGGGAGTGTGGTGATGTGTCCTCTGTGCTGCTCACAGTGTCACACACCAGCTGCTATGGGTTTAAGGGGTGCTCCTGCCAGTGCTCTCATTAAGAGGCAGTGATGTCTGTACTACTTGTGCCTCAGAGGTAACTGGCAACCAGCTGGTGTTGTAGGGGTTGCTCCTAATAGAAGTGGAAGTTGGTAGAATATCTGCTGCATCCAAGTGCTCCAGAGTTCTGTGTATCCCATGCTTTAAGACAGGCCACTTCACCCACATCCAGCACCCTGTGGAAGTGGAAATGCAAAGGAGCAGTGACAGGAGACATCACACAAGCAGGAGACAGCACTTGCTTGGCAGGTGAATGTCCAGCAAAGTACATGGGTTCCACTTTGTTTTGGATAAAGGGATTAATTTCATTCCACAGCCTCATTTACTAGTGGTGTGTTGGCTGCACTGACATCTGAATTCACACGAAACTAAGAGTGAAATGACTTTCTTCTTTTCCTGCAAAGGGCCCTTGGGGAACACCTCTGTTTTTTCCCTTCTCTATCCCACTCTCTTTTACTCCCCTTTCCACCACATTGAGCCATCTTCCAGCCGAGCAGGGCTAGTTGAATGTCCTCTGAGCAGGCTTGGCAGGATTTCTCCCTCATGAGGCTGCTGTTTTAACAGGCTCTGTCTCTGTTCTGCGGCACACTGGGTTACTTTGGCTTTGTTGCCTTACATTACAGACACTCATTGTTCACTATCTGTAGCATTGTCTCCCTTAATCCCCACAGGCAGAGCTCACACAGCACGTAGATGCTTCCGGGCAGAGTGTTTATTCTTTCTCCCCCTCTCCCCAGGGCATAGGAAGCTGCTTTTTTTTCTGCCTGCCTGTCTTTATACACTGCACCCCCCAGATGCAAAGCAAAAGGATTCCCCTTGTTGAGACAACCTACCAGCCCATTGCTGGTACCACCCGGGCACACAGCACACCTACAAAATCTGTGCCAGAAAAGCCTGTGCTCCTAAGAAGGATTTAAGTCCTTCAGACATTCCAGAGGGCTCCATTTTTCAGCAGGTGGGTGCTCGTCCACTTGCAGACCCCACAGCTAATTACAGTACTGAATGCTCTGCACAAAAAAGGAGGTTTGCCAAACTATCCCACCTCCCTTTTCATAATCTTAGCATCAATTCACAAGGATGAGAGATGGAAAAGTCTTCCTGAATCCAAGCTCCATCCCCAGTTAGCTTTCCAAACAAGCTTAGACATACTCCACTGCGGGCCATAAACACTGGCATTTGTCTGTCACCCCCCTCTGACACTGTCGTTGGAGATGTGGACAGTATTCAAAGCAAGTGATTGAAGATTAGCAATTCCTGCTTCTTAAGGAAGCAAGAAAAGTCAAATATTAAGAAAATACAAGGAGACAAGATTCCATAGGAGCTGTGATCTCATCTGGCGAGAAGCCACCACAAAGCTGCAAAGTTCTGCTTCAGCACTTGTCTGGTTTCCTCCAAGTTCCCTGCTGCTCTTACACATCCTCCACCCCATCTCTCCCCTCGGGGTGGAGAACAGGGATCTCTGTTAGGGTAGAAAACACTTCTGCACCTCCAACTTGTGCAAGCCCCTGAGTAGCCCTCAGCCAAAGCAGCTCCCACCTGGCAGTGGTGATGGTGGCAAAGTGTTCAGGGAGAGACGAGGGGTCACATGCTGAGCAGTGCTGGGTAATGGGCTGTGGTGGAGTCAGCAGACTACAGCCTGCTGAGTTTCCTCTGCACTTCTCAGACATCATTCACAGCTTTCCTGGACTCGGTGATGACATGTCTCTGCTGCTGCAGAAGGTAAATGTGTTTTTTAATGACCCACAATGGCTGGCATAGAGCAACTATTCCCCAAAGGCTTCCAATATGCTTAAGAAATTAGTGCCTCAGTCCTGCAAAGATAGGAATGCACAAATGACTCCATACACATGTGCTGTCCCGTGGAGCTCAGCAGAATTTCTTTCCCCAAAGTCCTCTTTGATGATTTTTTGGACTGCATAGCCTGAAAGGGGTGAGGAGGGGAGTGTTCAGTGGGCTAGCTGTACCACTTTGGCCTCCACAATATTCATGCCTTCTTCTGACAGTTTGGTGGGTCCAGGACTGGATCCTGCCCCATTACATGTCACTGACTGCCCTGCTGTCACCTCCTCACTGAAGAAATAACCTAAAAGGATTTTTTTTTCCTTGTGATCACTGGTATAACTAAGCTGTACATTAATGCATGGCCCCTGAAACGTGACAGAAAAACCTTTCCAGCTCTCAGCAGAGATGATCTCCTTCTGCCAGCCTTCCAGGGATCCAGCACACATACACTCCCACGAATTGCCTTCCTTGCTACTCACCTCCCAGCTCCCTGAGAGGAGCAGAGCCAGGCTGAGTATCCTGACTAATTAAAAGGTAGGGAAGCAGAGTGTATTTCAATATATATGGTTGAACTTTCTTTGAACCAAGGCCCTGTGCTAGAAATGAAGCTCATCAGAGATGAAAGCAAAGCTCTCTGGGAGCAGGCTCATAAAAATGAGAACACACAAATGACCCCTGCTCTTTTTTTTTTTTCACGTGTGCCACAAGCCCATTGGTGATGAGAACTGGTCAAGGCTCAGAGTTAACATCCAGCCCCCAAAACAATAAGCTCAGCAGCAGGCAGGGGCACTGGTTCTGACTCAGATGGGCAGGCTGCCACCTCCTGAATCACTCCCACCGCTTCCTGCAGCTCTTAGGTGGTCCTTGGAGGTATCCCATGCAGTATGGTTTGCTTAATTTATGACAGCCCGCTGCTTTACAGCTCCAGGCAGTATTGCCACAAACAGACTATTTTTGTCTGGGAATGCTGAAAAATGAATCATCTCAGAGAGACGTTACTGGGTCAAATTTGTCCACAAAGACGCTTTTTTTTTTTTAATAAGAAAAGGAGACTGAAATGAACATCATTGTTATTTTGGTAAACAAATCAGTTTTTTACGAAACAAACCCAAGCTCCCCGGAGTGTTTACAACACCAATATTGCAACACTGTGACCATGTGTGAGGACACTGAGGATGCAATTCATTAAAAACTGACTAGATCCTCCAGCAAGAAGTAAACAGCGTTCAGCCCGCGCCTCGCTGCTATTTTTAGCCATTCCTAGAACAACCCAGGGCAGCGCAGAACTAAACAAACCCGATTTCATCCAGAAACGCTGACGGCTGTTAACCCGGGCCGGCTCTGCCGGGGCCGGGGGTCAGCGCCAGAAGCTGCTGTTCCCCCTCCCCAGGGCGAACGCTTTTCCCGGCTGCACCCCCGCGCCGAGCCGCTCCAGCTCCCGCTCCAATCCCAGCTCCAGCCCCGCTGGCCCCGCCGCTTCCTCCGCGCCCCCAGCCCCGCCCCGCTGCCCGCCCCTTCCCCGGCCGCGCCGGGCTGCCCGCAGCGGGGCGGAGCGGGGAGAGCGGGTCCGGGCGGAGCGGCCGCGCCCGGGGCCAGGCCGGGGGCGGAGCGAAGCCGCCGCCGGGCGCTATTTGGGCCATGTGACGGGCGGGCAGGGCTCCGCTTTGCCGCGCCTGGCGCCGGGAGGAGCCGGGGTGTTGCGGTTCCAGCCTCCCCGCCGCGGCGGGGGAGAGGCGGCCGCTCTGCGCTCCGCTGCCCCGGGAACAACCTCCGGTGAGGCCCGGCTCGGCTCGGCCGCTGCCATGGTCCGGCCGGCAGCCTGGGAACGGTAGGAGCCGGCGGGGGCGGGTGCGGGGCGGTGCAGCGGGTGCCCGCGGGCCCGGGGGGCTCCCCGCTTCGGGCTCCCGGCTGCCTCGGGCTCCGTAGCAAGCAGGGAGCGGGGTTCTCCTCCCGCTTCTCTCTCGCCTCTTGCAAACTGCTGGGAATCGGTGCCAACTTACACCAAAACAAGCCCGAAAAGCAGCAACCGGCGGGCTGTGCTGAGCCCCAACTCGTCTGACCCGCACGGCCCGGGCACCGTGTCGCGTTTGCTGCGCGAAAAGCCCCGTCCCGGGGAGCGCCGGTAGCCCTGGGCACCGGGGCCTTGGCCGGGATTAACGGGGCACCCGTTGGCTTGAGCAATCCTCAGAGCCTGGAGAACTCCCAGCGTGCGTTCGTTCCCAAGGCTCCTGGAGCTGCGGTTGGGATGCCGTGAGATGGGCGGCTGCCAGAGGCCAGCTGGCGGAGCTGTGGGTGGATTTGAAAAGCAAACACTGATAATGTCAGTTCAGAGATCTTCAGCTCATTAAGGAAGTCGGGCTGTTTGTTCAGTGGCTGTGGTTGCAGCGGTGGTCTCTGGAGCCCACCTTGCAAGGCCTAATTGATACGTCTGGGTTTTTTTCCTACGGAAACCTATACGGTGGGAACTTCTATAATGCGATATCTGAAATGCTTCGTGTTGTTGTGAGAAGGGATTGATCTTGCTCTGGAGCCTTGTGCTGAAACAGACTGTTTGTTTTCTTTAGTCCCTCCTGGGCACTCAGGGTGGCTGGTGGCTGCTGGTGGACGTGGCTGGTTAGCAGCCTGTGAATTGTCTCAGCCGTTGCTCAAGATAAGGAAGTTTGTAAAATGATTGTAAAAATGGGAGTTGCCACCTCGGAGAGAGATCAGCTCTTTTTTTTTCCTGATTCCAATGCAGGATGAGTTTATGAACCTTTTGTCCTAGAACAGATCTTCAATTTTTCTGCTGTCTAATCCCTTATTTCCAAGCCAGATTCCACACTGCAGAGCACAGGAGTAGTGGCAGTTTAGTCTTGCTGGGTGAAAGCTGCCTGTGAAATGACTAGGACTAAACTAAGTGGAGTTAGTTGCAGCAAGAGAGATCTGGCTGTAGGATGAATGGGGTCAGAGTGGCTATCCCAGCTTCCAAGGAAGGATATTTCTGTGGTGAGTTGATGAGGGAATTACTGGGAATGGGATGGAGCTGTGCTAGATGCAGAGAAGCACCTCCCTGGCTGCTGGAGGAGCATCTTCCCCGAGCAACCAGCAGGCACAGGCCTGTCTCCTCCCTGCTCTGCCAGTGCATCTGGCCCTGGGGTGGCTCTCAGTCCTTGTGATGACCCATGCATCAAGCAGTGATTTATTCTCTTCTCCTGCTGAAGACGGGATGAACTGCAGCAGTGTATTCCTCTGGGGAGGATCATATTGTTGCAGTACATCAGCAGGAGGCTTTTGCAGCTCTTCTCTGCTTTAGAGGTTACTGAAGTGCACTCTGATGTGGCTGGAGTTTGTAAACTCGTGTTAGATGCTTCTGAGCTGTGGGCTTGTGTTCCAGGAACTGGTAGGTGCTGCGTGTGTGGAGTCAGTTCACTGCTGCTAGATCCTGGAGAGGGAAAATGCTCTGCATTTTCTTGTTTGTTTGTTTGGTTTTTTTTCCCTGGCCTGCTGCATTTCTTTTCCTCAGAACAAGCAGTCTGCAAAGGCTGCTCGTCTTGTCAAGTCTGTTTTGAGGCCTAATTAAGAATTTATGAATTTACTGGAATTAAAAATGTGTAGCTAGCGAGGCAGTCAGGAGCACGTCTGCGACACACTTTGATGGAGGGCAGGCTGTGCTGACAGTTCATCTTCCAACTCACAGCACAGATCTTCAAGAATAGAAGATGTGGAAGGGGCTGAGCTCTGTGGCTGGTGTTACTCAGTGCACTGGAATTGGCACCTGATAGGACAGTGCAAGTTGTGCTGGTAGTTTTGGACTGTAGTGCTGAGTCTGGAGGCACTGAGGGGTTGTGTTGACAAGGGGAGTGAGGATTAACTGGTGTTGGCAGGGACTATCAATGAGATGACCTCAGCTGTGCTGTGTTTATCCTCATGTCCTGTGTGTGTATTTACTAGTAGGGTGATGTGGAGAAATGGCTTGGAGACCTGTATGGATTACACTGGCAAGTGCTGGTTTGGTGTGAATTTCCCTGACTTTGATCCCACCAAAGGCTGGCTGTGAAAATTGCTGCCCTGGCTCCTTTAGATTTGCAGCATGTGATGTGGTTTTAGCACTTTAAGTTGCTGGTAGAAGACACAAGTTAGGCACAGCTGCTTCCCAACAAAGCTGTGTAATGCCTGAAGAAGTGAGTAAGTGTCTGAGAACCAAGGTTACCAAACTGCAGTCACTGGACTGCTCTTCTGCCAACCACTGCAGAAGGGGTTGATGTCAAGGTATTGACTCACTTCCACTTACTACAGTGCTCTAAGAAACAAAGAAAATCTTTCAAGTTACTCCATGTAACTGCTACAGCTGCCACTGTTTTAATAAATATTGCTGGAGGTGGGGGGATGAGTGCAGTTGTCCCTGGCAAAAATGGGTATGTGCCACAGGAGGTGGCCAGTCACACTCTGCTGAGTGTGAAAAAAAATCTTAAAATAGTTTCCAAGCACAATGGGGGGGGGGGAAGACACCATTAGCAGAGCTTCCCAGGGGCTACTAAAGGAGTAGGTACCAGTGTTACCTCTTCTAAAGAATCAGGGAAGGGGTTGCTCACAAAATCAGAGGATGGGTTGTGTTGGAAGGTGCCTTTAAAGTTCATCTAGTCCAGGTGCTCTGCAGTGAGCAGGGACATCAACCAGAGCAGGCTGTTCAGAGCCCTGCTCAGCCTGACCTTGAATGTTGAGCTGAATTTGGGTAAACCCAGTGGACTGCCTGGTCTGCAGGTTTGCAGAGGCTCCCTCTTTGGAGAGAGTACCAAGGGAAGGACCAGTTTTTATCATGTTAACTATGAGCTCTGGACCACTGGGATGAGCAAGTTCTGGCTGGTGAGATGGTTCTTTGGTGCTGTCCTTTGTCTGCTGGGGACAGTTCCTCTTGGCACATGTGATGCTTGGGATTTGGTTGAAGGTCCAGAGCCTTCCAGGGCAGCTGGTTCCTGTGGCAGTCTGACAGGGTTGTGTGTGCCCCAGGCAGTGTGGGCTGGAGGGAGGAGTGTAGGGCTGCAAGCCAGGGACAGCTGTGGGCTAATCCTTTCTATACCCCTGACCTGCTGTGTGGCCTTGCTTCAGTCACTCAGCTTTTTGCTTTAGGGCTTTTTTTATTTTTAAAAGTGAGAAAAGTAATGCTGCTCTTATCTGATCACCTTTGGCAGAGATGGATGTGAATACCAGGTTTTATTTAGTGGGCTGTACTCACTCATCAAAGCAGTCAGAAAAGCCTTGTGATGCAGGGATTTCTGACAGTGGAGTAGAAAAGGTGGGAAATGCTTTTTATCCACAGTGTGGCAGTGCCCCAGCTAGGAGTGAGCCATTGATTTTTTTCTGGTGTTTCATGTGGTGGATGTTTTTTTTTGGATTAACATGTTTTTCTGTCTGAGAAGCAGCCACATGTCCTTGCCTTTTATCCTTCATCTTGGGGAGGCTGGTCCACTAATATTTTCTTGTCTAGTGGCTCTGCTAGTTTTTGCCCTTGTAAAATATAGGACAGACTTGAAACTGAAGCAGGGCTGCTACTATAGAGTAAGGCTTTTAACCTGCAGCTCTTTCCCTGGGAGGAGAATGCTTTTTACTTCAAAACCAACAAACAGACCAAAGCAAAGCTGCCACCATCTACCTGATTTCAAAAGGAGCAACAACTGTTTAGAGAGCTTTGGGGCAGGAGGTAATGTCTGAATGGAGTTACCAAACATGGGCTTTTTCATTTAGCCTGGGAGGGGAATTTGATGAAGCTTGTAAGTCAGAGCAGCTGTGTAGATGTTAGTTTCAAACTGCTTTCTTTGGATGGCTGGTATGTTATCAAGTCAGGAATCTGTCCTGAGGAGATCCCAGATGGGGCCTTGACACCATAAATGTACAAAGGCACTCGGTTGCACAAAAACTGCAGCAACAACTTGGTTCTGAAGAACGTGAGCCACAGATGGTGAACTGCCAAGAAAAGCAAGAGAGGGGTAAGGCCAAGCAATTCTCTACATTGGTCTCAGATGTTTAGAAATTCTTAGCTTAAACTTTTGAGAACTTCACTGTGGATAACTTCTGGCTTGAATGGCCTTTTGGAAGTTAAGCTTTACATTGAGTAGAAAATGCCTGGATTCCAGCTACAGCATTAGGAGGCTGAAGGAAGTTTTCCAGAGTGCAGTTTTTACCTGGATGCCCCAATTCACTGTGCTTTGGGATCCCAGGGTCTGTAGTGGTGCAGCCTGGTGAGCTGTGCTGCAGGGGAAGCAGCATTGCTTCTGGTGAGAAGAGATTAATGACCCTTGAAGTACTTCCAGACTGGAGTCTTTGGTCCATACAACAGAGGAACTGGGACACTGTGGAATGGTTGGGGTTGTTCTTTGGTAGTCTCTCCCTGCTATTGAAATGCTGGACTGGTCATGTTACTGAACTTGGACAGTGAAGAAGGGGTTGTGTTGTTCCATGCTAATCCCAGGGCACTAGTACATCTGGGACTTGGGTGTTTTAAGCAGTGTCCATGCAAAGAAAAACCTAAACCTTTGTGGAGCAGCTGATACCAAATAAACTGAAGGGAGAGAGTTGCTGTTTATGCCCTAGTTCCCATGGACTGTTGAACAGCTGCAGAAGAAACCTGGTGCTGCTTTGACTTGGGGTTTGTGTGAATCCAGAAGGTACCTGTCTGGATTCCTGTGGGAAGGAAATGTAGCTGCTGGGACTTTGTGTTCTGGGATTAGATGACAGGCATGAGCTGCTGCAGGCTGTTCTGGGCTGTTGCACTACAGCTTGCTGTCAAGGTTCTGTGCTACTGGCTTAAACACTTGGCTTCCCTGCCTGATGTCCCACACAGTTTAACTGCTAATACTCTGGGGTTTTCCATGTGGCATGTTGTTCACTTCCAGCTGGAACAAAATGGAGCTGGGGGTGGTTGTGAATCAATCTAATGAACATGTTGCTTTTTTTTTTTTTGAGCCAGGGCATTGCTTTCCTCCCCGTTACCTCACAGCTCTTTTGGAGTGCTCTTGTGTCCCTTGTGCAACAAGGACCAGACAGGCAGTTAGAAGTGGTTTGAGCCTCAGACTTGACTCTGATATTGATTCAAGCACATGCATGTCTTAGATCTTGCTAGCATAACTTAGTTTGCAGCCCGAGAGGAAAAGGGCAGGAGGGCTGCACACATGGCACTGATTCCAGCAGGATATTGCTGTAAGGTTAGGAATGTGGCACACGAGCTTGCCAATGTACAGCTGCTGTGTAAAAGTTTTAAAAGGGGTTGTGAAGTGACTGTGAGCTTGAGTAATGGTGAAAATCCAGGGGTGAAGGCAGATGAGTAGTCATATGCTGCTGGTTTTCCAAGCTGTGGGCTTGACTTGCTATGTGTTGGGATGGGGAGAGGAAGAAAGGGCCAAGTGTGTACCTTGTTTATTAATATGGGTCTATTTCAGTTGCTGAGGCTCATCTTGGACTTCAGAAACTACAGTTCATTCTTGATACCTGCCTCAGCTAATTGACTTGGAGATGATCTGCTCAAGCACCAACAAGCTGCTAAACAGTTTAGCTTTCATAACTTGGTCTTTGCAAGAAGCAGCTTTCCAAGGAACTAAGAGCTTTCCTGGAAGGTTCATTCTGTGTGTTCCCCAGGTCAATTTTGACTGTTTCATTGGAGCACTGATGCTCCTCCTCTGAGGCATGCCAAGTGGCTGTGAGGTGGTGCCTTCCAGTGAGGTTGTTTAAGGGGTGGGTCGTATGTGCCCCCACAGCCCCAAATCTACCCTCTTGGTGCAAATAACATGAAATCCTGAGGCTTTATCTGATTACTCAGGGAAAGCCTGATGTGTGGACACTGAACTGGATTTGCAAGAGGCACAGCTTTGTGTGTCAACACTTTAGGTGGGAGGGGAGACCTAAGTAGAGAGAGAGCCTGGAAGGAGCAAGAACCAGCATCTGCAGGCAGGCTGTGATTGTGCAACTGCCCTCCTGCTAGCTCCATGGCCAGAGCAGTGCACTGGTTTAACTGGAGGGGAAACTGGTCTAGCATATGTCTGTACTGCAGGATGGCAGATCTGCCCAGATGTTTGCCTACAAAATTCCAGTGATTCTGCTGCTTTACTGAGCTCATTCGTTGAAAGCAAAGAAGGATCTTTGCAGGTTGGTCTACTCACAGACATACTTGGGGGTAATTTTTTTCTATAAGAACTTTCTTCTGTACGTGTTTTCTCCGTGAAGGAACTTAGCTGTGACTCATGAGGTGCCTTCAGTCTTTGTCCCTTGATGTAGGGATATGGTTTTAGTCCATTCTGGTGTTCTCTTCCCAGCCAGATCCCTCTAGATGGATGGAAATCCTGTCCATGGGACAAAGCTGGTGGCCCAGCAGGTGGCAGGCTGGCAGCAATGAAGAGGTGGCTTTGCAGGTCTGGTAGAAACACTGGGCTGTCCAGTTAATACCAGGCTAGATGCATTTATCCAGGGTAAATATCTCTCTAGCCAGCTTTAAGCCCTCCTATGGTATTGCCAGAGCAGTGGGATTGTCTGCAGGGGGTGGGGGTGTGGTGTGACTTCAGCTGATGCTTTCCTTGGGTATTGGGAGTAGCAGGGCAATGAATTGACTGGTGAAAGAAAACACCAAGGCAAGTTTTCTTTCTGGTGTGAGGTTTTTGAGGGTGGAAAATACTACTGGATGGATTGGCTTTGTTTGTTATTCCAGGCATTAGGTACTCTAGGCAGCTTACATGTTTGGGGGGGTTGTGGTGCACAGAATGGTGGGTGGCAGTGGTCATCTCACTACTGTCAAACTGATGCTTGTAGACAGCATCAGTTACACATCATGGCCAAGCCATCCTCAAAGGAGGTGTGAGGGCTTCAGCAGCCACTGAAAAACAGTTGGACATACTTGGTCTGAGCCTGGCCAGCTTTAGAAAAGGCAGAAGCTTAGATATTAAAGCAAGCAGCTGACATAACTTTGCTTATATGTCCAAAATTTTTTACTTTCTAACCTTTGAAAAAGCCAGACATCTTATCCTCTGTGCTTGTTCCTAGATATATTGAGTGCATCTTTGTTAAGAACAGATCTTTTGACTGCTTCTACAAGGTTTCTTCCTCTCAAGTTCTATTAATGTGTTTCAAACTTGGTTTCCTAATTGGAAACTTTCCATTGATGTCATGGGAGCTTTTTGTAGCCCACATCAAATAGCCTGGTTCACCAGGAATTAAGTGACTATACAAATGTTTATATTAAACACTTATTTAGAAGGCATGTTGACTTAGGAGGACCTGTGATGACTGTGGTATGTTGGGAGGATAGGTTGACTGTACAGCTTTTGTCTTGCCTTTGAACTGCAGAAGTACTGGCAGCTGTTGAATGCCTAGATAAGAAAACTCAGGCTTGCTTACAGCTAAATGAACTCGTCCCCTCTGACTCTTGTGCTGTTTCTTGTCTCTTATATTGGAGAAGGTTTTGAATGGGTAACTTTAATAGAAAGGGCTTGGATGACAATGTCTGGAATAGTGCTTAATTACAGGTACTGGAATTTTGCTGGTTTAGAGAGGAAACCCACAGTTTAGTCTGCTGAGAAGCCCTAGGGAGGGAAGGAAGAGGTGGTGAACATGCATATGCTTCAAACCTGGCTTGCTCAGGCTTCTGTGATGGTGTCAGGGCATTTGGAAAGTAGAAACAGAAGGAATAAAAACCACTTTGGCATCCCCACATCCCCAGATAGAATTCAGACATTGAGCAATGCCCATCTCTTTTCTTTCCTGCAGGAAGTTGTGCATCTTTTCTAAGCTTGTGAAACTTACTTGGGAATGAGTGTCCCAGTAAGACTAAGGGACTAATTCTGCTCCCTGCCTCTGGAACCAGCCACTCTGGACCCTAACCAGCAGTGCAGCAGCTGAACAGTGCTGTAGGTACATGTCTTGGTTGTGCTTTTTGGCAAAACCACCTCTTCTGTGTTACCTCAACTGTGATTTCCAGGAAAAAGTTGCTCTTGGCTATCTGGCCACCTTACAATGCAGATACCCTCTGCAGGCAGCATGTGTGTTCCTGCAGCCACAGTTTGTATCATGTGCTTTAATTTTGTTCTGGAGCACTCTGTGCTTTCAAATCCAGTTCACAGAATCACAGAAATTAGGGGCTGGAAGGGACCTAGAAGATCATCTAGTCCAACCCCCCTGCCTGAGCAGGATCACCTAGACCAAGTCTCTCAGGAACAGATCCAGTTGGTCTAGTTGCACTCGTGCAGGGATGAACCTGAAGGAGTTGGGCTAGGAGGGTGTTCTCAGATGGTGCTGTTTGCCATGAAGCCTTTCTGTGGGTGATGTAAGAACCCTGCTGAAGCTCCTGGCCACTCTGCCAGTCTCACATCACTGAAGCAATTTCCAAGCACCCTTTCAGGCAATGGTGAAAGCAAAACATTGCATCATGCTGAGACTGTGCTGAGCTGCTGCCTTCATTGAGATGCACAATGTCTGTCTTCCTAATTATGGTATGTCCCAGGTCAATTATATTTAAAGACAGAGTCCAACCATGTCATTAAACTTTTGGCTAATGACAAGTCAAATGTAGTGAGGCATCATCCCAGAATGCTCTGCTTTGGGGAGCTGCTGTGTATGTTCCAGTAAAGCTGGCAGTGTGAGTTGTCTCTTGTGTAATCTGTCTGCCAGGAATATCCTCTTAGTTCAGCACTTTATGGAAAGCTGCTGGGAGATGCCTTGTTGCTGGGGTGTATTCCTGCTTGTGGAGGGCTTACCTTACTAAGTGTACTAATGGAGTGGTTTGAATGTTGACAGATGTCCCAGCCCTGGTCTCTTGCATGTTCATCTGGCTCTTTCTTTGGCTTTTTTTTTCTCATAAAACCAGTGTTGGAGTTGCATAACTTCTGGCAGCTGCCTCAGAAGTGAGAGCACATCCTTCCAGAAATGGGCAATGGCTCAGGTCAGGCATGGTGCACTGTGCTGGCTTCTCTTTGCTTTATAGGTTCAACCAATTTAAAGGTTAGAAGCTTTCCAACAGAACTCTACAAGCTGCCATCTCTTACCCCAGCGTGTGAAGTGCCAGTGTGCCCACTTAGAGTACAGTTGACCTACACTTGGTACATCTGTGAAAAACTTCAGTGCCACTGTTAAAGAATGAACATGAGCTTGTCTAAAAACTTCTGTTACATAAATACATGATGGTCCTGACTTGACTCTGCAAAAACTGGCCATACTAGGCAGATAAGAAACACCAATACATTTTCCCTTTCTCTCCTGGCTGGATTGCAAGCTCTTTATGCCCAAACTTTCTGGATCTTTTCTGCCAGGGTGAGACTTCTTTGCTAAGGGAGATCCCCAGGAAAGTGCTGTCTCGGAGGGTAAGTGAGAATTGGGAGCTCAAGGGAGTCCATCGTGGACTTGAGCAAGCCAAGGTGCTTGATTACATGGGGATAGCAAGTCTGGATTTGTCTGGACTCTTCACCTCAACTGACTGTTGCAGCAATTGAAGAGAAATTGCATCTTCCGGCAGTGTTGCTGGATTTGGAAAGGGTATTTCCACAGCTTTTGTTATGTTTTAAGGGTGGTTGTTGTTCCCAGATCAAACTTGAATAGAAAACATAAGACTGCTGCCAGCTTTCTGTCACAGACACCTTTTATCTTGTGTTCATCTCTTCCAAGCAGATGCTGCTTTCATTTCTACTTTTTTTTTTTTTTTGCTACAAGACTAAAATTACCAGCCCTTTGATGCAGGGGAAGAAATTGTATTTCAAAGTGCAATACCCAGTTAACTTCAATAATAAAGCTGTTGTTTTTATCTTGAAGGTAATTCTGTGTTCCTTTTGTAACAAATCTGAGGGCTGGAAACTCCTGAACCCTGCTTGCTCTGTTAATATGCAAATCCCTCCTTGCTTGGGAACATCAGTGGGTGCTCTTTTGGGGAGGTGGAGATAAAGCTGAGCTGCTCAAGGTGAGGCTGTACACAGGGAAGAAGGTGCAGATGCTGATGAACAGCATCAGTTGATCAGTATGTGGCTAATGCATTCCCAAGAATGGCAACCACATAGCTCAGGGTGGAGCACAGCAGGAGGAAGGAGCTGAGAAATCTTCAGACACTTTGCTGGGGTAGTGAAGCAGTTTCTCTTCTGGCCAGACTGTTTCCCAGGCCACCCCATTCTCCCTTAGCCTTCCTGCCTTCAAAGATTTATACTAAGCATGAGGTTTGTATGAACATCCAGCTTCTGGCTTTCATCTTTTCCCCTTAAAAAGCTGAGCCCTGTTCCTGTAAGGTGCAGTAGTTCCTGAAGGGGGGTAAGTGGCAGGGATAAGGCTGAGCCACAGCGTTGCTCAGAGCAGGTTTGAGGGATGAACAATTCCTATGCTTTGGCCATGGCTGGCTTGGTCAGTGGTCAGGACATGGAGGAAAAGATGTTGCTGTCATTATTTAGCTCGTTACAAGAAGGGTCTGATGCAGCAGAGGCAGTTCTGAGGTGCAGGTTGTGGGTCCAAGATCTCCTGTCAGAGTACAGGGTAGGGAAGGTGTCTCCTTGGAAACAGTGGAAGGTGCTTTGGAGATCTGCAAGAGGCATGGTTTGGTTTTGGCAGTGGCAGTGTTTTGTGTTGGCTTTTTTTCCATGCCTGCCTGGCTTACTGAGAGGCCACAGAAGGTTTTTTTTACATAGGCAGGTGCTGGAGGTGCTGAAGAATCTGCCACTTTCATCTTAGGAAGCATGAAGTTGATATCAAGATCCTGTCACAATTGTGTGATGAGCTCCTGCTTTGGATGCATGTGCAGGGGTGTTGACTCTGAAAGCATCCTTTTGCTAAGTGAACAGAATGGTTTCCTAAACAGTATGGAAAAAAAAATCACTTCCTCAGTGACTCAACTGTCTCCTTGTGAAGCTTTTTGTCTTTAGTGGTTACAGCCTCAGTCTCCACAGAACTTAGGACAGAAAAGACCTGAATCTATAGTTCAAGCTGTGAAAGATCCACTGGGTTTTTACACAGAAGGATGTGACTTCAGTCCTTTTTCAACACTTAACAAGCCCAGGATAAAGGGATCTGGGTAAATGTAGAGGAATGGTGAGTGTCTCCCATGTGGCAAGGTAAGAGAAAACCACCTGTGAACTAAATCTGTTGTTAGTTTTTATTGCTTAGAGTTATTCAGTGTCCAGTAAGAAGGTGCTAACAGCTCCTACAAGAGGCTGAACTACATGCACTTGTTTGGGATTTATTTAACCTGAGCATTGACACTGAATTCTACCTGAAATGAGCTGGTTAATTAAGTGGAATGAGTTGAACAGTGAGGAAGATGCATAACCCTGAGTATAAGAAGCTGTGTCAACATGAGGCTTGTCAAGCATTGGAACAGGGAACAGAACTTGTGCAGTCTGTTTTTATGAAGGTTAAAGAATTAACCTGGTCTGACCCTGTTGGGAGGGGGACACTGGACTAGAGACATCCTAAGATCCTTTCCAGACTGAATTAGTCTGGTTCTATTAAATAAGCTTTTACAGGTATCTGTGTCATCATCATCAGAGTGATGTTCTGGAAGGGCTTAGGTTGCTTTGTTGAAAGACAACAAGACTTCTGGGTAGCCAAGCTAGAATCTGAGGTTTTTAGTTGGTTGTTTCCCAGCTTGGCCAAGAAACCCTCTCACAATTTCTGTCCTGCAGGTTGCACACAGGAGATGAGTTATTTGTTTCCACATTCAGCATCACTAACACTTCTTCAGTTAAACATTTCCATTAAAAAGCTTTCTTCCAGTGTTGTCTCAACATCAAATGAATTAAACCAAAATTTGACTCTGATTTAACTTCACCACTACCTCTTCTTCCATGTTACTGTGGGGTCCCTAGTATTGGCAAGTCCTTTTGCTTTGATAATAGTTTTGTTCCCTCTATAGCAGGTTGTCCTTGGAAGGACAGCAGTGTTTCTAGGCAGGCAAGGCAGCCATAAACTTGCTTTATATTCTTCCTCTGAGCCCATCCATATGTCAAGTTGTCATCATGTAGGGGGTTCTTCTGCATAGCAATAGGCAGTACTTGATGCAATGACAGTAGCTGTGCATGGAATCTGATCAGGTGGAAAAGAATCAGGAAACTCATTGGCTCTTTACTGAGGGATTTGCTGATTTCTTCCCTGAAAAATAGCAAGAATATGTAGCTGGATGGGAGACAGCATCCATCCTCCTGGCTTGGTGGGATTGCTGGGACAGGTTAACACAGTGACTTGTAAAAGGGAGGATGGCAGGGATGAAGCTGGAATTGGAGTGTGCTTGTTGAATGTGAGGAAGAGATGCCAGCTGAGTTGCTGAGGATGCTAATGTAAGTAAACTGTGAATCTGGAGGAGCAAGAACTTCTGCTTCCTTAAATGTCAGGGACAAAGCAGCTTGTGAGGAGTCACTGAATGTCCTGCTGGATGTCAAGTGTGCTGTGCTGGAGTTTCCCTCTTATCAGGCAGTCTGAGTGGCCTCAGTGGGCTCATTGTCCACCCTCAGCTTTTGCCTCCTTTCTCTCCCAGTGATGCAGTGTGTGCAACACTGTCCTACTCATACAACAAGTGTTTAATAGTGTATTGCTGCCCATCTAAATGGGGGAATTCTGATCCAAGGAGTGATGTGCTGAAGTTTCTCAAGCTGAGTGGCAGCAAAGCAGGGATTGAGCCATGAGATCTGCACCATAAGGTCCCAGGTTTGCTGGGACAATCTGCTGCTCTGCTCTCTTTTGCTGAGAACAGTGTTCTGTGGTGCTGTGAGAATCTAAAGCCCTGCTTGGAAGGATCAAGGACACCCTGTTGCAATGGACCAAGTGTTATTTATTTCCAGTACAGGGCCCAGATTTCAACTCCTGCTTTTTCCATAGTGCTGATGAAGGGCAGCAGACACTTGCACAACTTCCCCCCTGGCACAGATGGATTTGATGCAGATACATGTACTGAAGCATCAGACACAATACACTGATTTCAGGGCAATGGGCTGAGTAATCTGGTGCTTGGCAGCTGCTCTGTTGTGGGGAGTTTTGCTTTACAGTTAGCTGTGCTTGTGACATCTTGAAGGGATGAGAGGAAGGAGGCAGTAGCTGGGCTGCATTCATATTAAAATAGCTGCAAATGGTTTTCCTGAGAAGGCATCCTGCTGAATTCCACACGTCTCCTGACTATTGCTTTTTGGAGCAGGCATTGAAATCCTCACTATCTGCTGTGAACTTCACATTTTCAAGCCATCTATTCGAGAAAATGCTGGTCTCTTGATGCCCAATTTTGTGACCCTAAGGGCTGAGTTCCTGTCCCATGCAGGCACTGATACCTGTGTGTAGGTGACTTCACTCAACTCTTGATGGGCTCTGTGTTTATGGAGGTGTTCTGCATTGCCTTATTCTGCCACTGAAAGCAGCACAGCAGCTGTCCTGGAAAAAACTGGACTTCTAAACTAGTGCTTCATCATTTGGGATGCCTGTTTCAAGCCTGTGACAATCCCAACCTGCTTCTGTTCCTTCAGACACAGAAAAGATGAGAGGCTTTCTGACATTCTGGTCCTGGACCAAGGATGGGTAAAATAGGAGGCTGCCCACCCATAAACTGGGAGAGAATAGCACAAGATGCAACTGTGCAAGTATTTGCTCTGCCTAGGAAGGAGACAGAAGGGGAGTTGGGGTGATTGATGAGAAATTGAGCATGGATTCTTTTAATTCAGCTGTTGCTAGCATTAAACCATGGTGATTGTCAGCTGTTCCAAGGGGGGAGCAATGCTTTGCTGCCAAAAAGTCTGCCCTGATGCCTTCTGTTGACCAATCTTGTGGTCATAGCAAAAAAAAGCACTTTTGAGAGAGGAATGGAAACTGAATAGAAACATGACCCACCCACTGCTGCACTCCCCATCTACAGCTTATCAGACAAAACTAAGGAATCAAGCTACTTAAAAGGGATGGGAGGGATGGACAGTGGGATGTGCAGTAAATGGGGAATTGAGGAGCTCTTGTGCAAGAGGATGGCTTATTATGGATTGTGTGGGCTTCTTTAATGCAAATAGCTCTGAACATAAACATTAACTATTCACAAATTATGGTGGCTTAATTGTAGAGGAAATGCCCTTCTAATGCAGCCTGTGTTGGGATGATGCAGCTCCAGTGCTGGAGGGAAGCAAGGCATGGTGACTTGGCCAGGTGCTGACTCTATTATTCAAGCATCAGTGCTGAACCATTTATTATTCCACTTAGAGAAATGGCTTCTGGAAGAGAGTGGCTGTCAAAATAATTGCTGCTTTCCTCTTATAAGCTGGGGCGAGTGTCTGTAGCACAGGGCAGTGAACAGCATTATCCTGGATTGGGTCCCCAGTTCAGAGTGTGATTGCACTCAAACCTGTGCTGGTGCAGCAGTGGTTGGAGTTGGCCAGAAGTGAGCAGTGAGATGAGAACCTGGTGTGTGGGAAGTCCAGCTGGTCTGGAGTAGCCTTGGCCTGGTGCTGGTGTGTTCTCCAGATGGCTGTCTGCATGCTGAAACATGCAGGGAACTTGCCATGCTGGTGGAACATGTAGCTGGGGCACTGTAGCCTCCCCTAACTGCTCAAACCAGTGTCTGTCTGTAAAGCTTTACTGCAGAATGACTCTGCTGCTGATGCTCTGCACAGCACTTGGAGTGGGAATAGGGCTGTAAATAAGGGCACAGGAATTGCAACAACTTTCTAGTTGTTCTCCAGGCTCCCTGTCTGCAGTGGCTGCTCTCTGTCCCTGCTGTCACAATTCCCTGGGCTTTCTTAAAGGGAACTGTGGATCTTCCTGCTCCTCTAACAGCATCTCCAGGTGCTGGCTCAGCCCCAGCTGCCAAACCACAGCTCTTCTGCTGCTTCCTCCAGAAGAATCTATCTGGAGTGCAGATCTGTGGCTCAACTGAACCCACCACATCTGATTTCATCAGCTCTGTGCCCACTGTAGCCTGTCCACAGCTCCTGCTCTGCAAACCAAGGATGGCTGCAGTTCATTTGTATGTATTGCTAGCTCAAGAGCCAGAGGCTGCAGGCTGAGCTGTCACCTCAGCATGTGACAGTCTGTTTTGTGGCACCAAGCATGATTCAGATGCTGAATTCTACCTGGAACCTGAGTTCATCCAGTCTTCTAGGTCTGTAACAGCTGCCTGTAAATACTTGCTAGAACACAGAGTTTCAAGTTGCTTCTGGAAAATAGCACTTCACCATTTGGCTCCAAAGACTCTAGAGCAGCAGGAAGTCAGAGAGGAGCAAAGGGGAGAGGTGTAAGGAAGGTCAGTGCTGCAGCTGCAGATGTGGGACATGGGAAGGGACTCTGGCTAAATTTCTCAGTGCTTAGCTAAGATGCAGAGCTGTCAGTTCCATGTGGAATGTTCAGCTCGGGGCTCCATCCTGCCTTATGGGGGAAGAGCTGTTCTTGCTGCCTCTCTGGGCTCTTCAGGCAGCTCCTACTTGCTGTGCGTGCTTGGCCATGGCATCTCTCGGGTCCTGTGGTCAACCTGGCAACCCTTCTTATGCCACAGAATGCTGCTCACCCTGCATTCCAGGCACTTCTCTGCCTGTTCGGCAGCGTGGGGTAGAATCAGGTTCTGCTGAACGAATGTGCTGGGAAAGCAGTAAAGAGTTGAACTCCTTTGAACATCTATGCTACACTACCTATAAAGGAACCAAAGTCTCACTGTCCTGACTTGAACAGAGTTTTTGCTCTCTCAAGGCCACAGAGCATACACAAGGGTGAAATGGAAGCAGACCCATCAGACAAGGGCTTGAGGAGAAGCTGTGCTGCTGATAACAGAGGTCTGAAGCCAGCAGTAGTTATTGTTTAACATGCATAGCTTTCTAAAAAGCACCTGTCCTCAAGGTAGTTCTGCAAAAGGTACCAAAGAATTGCTTCAGAGTAGTGGTCTGAGTAGACTGAGCCCAGGGGATGGACTAACAGTGTCTTTTGCCAAGAACACAATGGTTTGCAGCCACTGAAGCTTCAGAAAAGCTCATCCCAGCTTCTTTATGGATGGAGAGCAGTAGCACTCAGGCTGGATTTCCCTGCTTCTGGAGGAAGGCAAGGAGGCAAAGATCCTGATGGGATCCTTTACTACCATTTGTCCTTTAAGGAAGGAAAGTCTCCAGCCTGGTATCTCTGTCAGGAAGCAGTTCTTTCTGCAATACACTACAAGTATACTTGGGCATGTGGCCTGGCTGAGAGGTGCTGGCTTGTGCTGGTGGACAGAGCCCTTCTGTCAGGATGGTACCTTGATCCTGGTGCTGTGCCCCTGGGTACACATTAGTCATCAGTAGGAGAGGCTGCAGAACAATGTGTTCCACTGTGCTTCTGCAGGCTTGTTAAAGAAGAGCCTGTCACCTCAAGTATGAGCTTGGAGTGGAAAAAAACTTAACTGCAAGTATTTGTGGATTTTAAGACCTGATGTCCACCAAAGATGGTGCTGCCAGAGCAGGTGAATGGCTGGAATCTGCCTCTGAGAAGCAATTTTAGAGTCTTGAGGACACATGCCTGGTGTTTCCCATGCCTTTGCCATTCATGGGGTACCTGGGAGCTCCCTTATACTGAGATGTGAAGAGTCTAATGACCTTTCTGAAACATCCACTCAGCTTCCTTTGAGGAAAACCAGCTCAAGCTCTTTTTTTTTTTTCTTCATTTAAAACTATATCTTAGTTTCTCTGCAACCAAAATTGCCATTTGTAACTAGAAAGGAGGAACTTTAACTCCTTTTCTCTGAGTTGTTTCCATCATTACACTATGACAAAGTAACCTCTCCTGTCACCTAGTAGTGTTTTCTGTTACACAGCAGGTTAACAGGACCTGCCTGGGTAGGTGGTCAATGGAAATGTGCTTATGTTGGGGGTCTAGTAAGTGGCTGAGGTGAGGGCAGATGGCTGTTAATACAGTTTTTTGTGTACTCAGCTCTGCTGCTCTGGAGAACCAGCTGCTCCACGGATGGTGTAAGAGGGCACCCTGCTTTCTCCACGCTGCCTTTCATTGCAACAGTGGAGAGAGAACCTCTGCAGCAACCCTCTGAATCATCCCAGAGCCAGGGAAGCTGGAGAGCTGCATTCAGCACAGACAAGCTGATTCTTGGTGGTTACAAGCCCTAGCAGGGTTGGACAATGAGATGCCTTTGGCTTCCTTGGACAGAAGCCCTTTCTGGTGTGTCTCAGGGTGGCTGTGTCCTGAGCAGAGCTCTCAGGGAGGCTGTTTGCCTGTGGCTTGTGAACTTTGTAGTCTAGGTAAATCAAGCATTGCTAAATATTAAGTGTCTTGTTCTCCCTGCCCCTGGCATTATTTGAGCAGCTATTTGTGGGGGGCCTCTTGCTCTGCTGGAGGGTTTTTGGGTTTGCTGTTTGCTGGGACACGTGCCATCTTTCGTAATTCTTTCTTGCCCAACCTCCTGTGATCTCAGAGTCCCTGCAGTTTCACTTTCTGTGGAGGCCACACAGCTCTGCTGACAGCTCAACCTGCTGAGCCAAACTGCTTCTGCTCTTCAGTAGGTGGGGCTGAGGAAGTTGCCCCTGTGGCAACCTCCAAACTGAGATAGGGAGGCTGAGGGAACTGCCCCTGCCAGGGCTGCCAGCCCAGCCCTCCTCTGAGCAGGGTTGCAACACTCCGAAACCAGCTCTAACCATGTTGTTGGGGCAGTTGTTCTTGTCATCTGCTCTCTAGCTGCTGCCTCTCTGCTCATGCTGCACTGGAAGAGGGATTTTTCAACAGCCTAGGTGAGCTTACTTTTAGTTTCCTCAAGGTTTTCTCAGGATTTATTGGGGTGGGAAGGGTGGTAGAGCCAGAATGATGCTGAGGGGGTGGTGTTGGTGCTGGAGGGGGTGTCACAGCCATCCTGTGACCAGTTTCTGCACTGGGCAGAACTATGAGGTGCAAGGAAAGTGGCATGGTTTTGGAAGAAAGAACACCAGGAGCTGTCCTGGTTCCTTGGGACTGACATTTGAATGCTATTTGAGGCGTGCAAGCTGTTCTCTGTCCACCCCAGTCAGGATGTTTTGTGGCATTGCTGATCCATCTTGGCTCTTAGCTTGGCTTTAGAGGGGGTCTGTGGGATCAAGGGGGTCTGTTCTCAGCATCACCAAGGGAGAAGGAAGGGGGAAAACCTTTGGAGCAGCTTCATTGGAAAAGGGTTGGCACTGAGGGGTTTTTGTGGGGTTTTTCTCACATCCTAGTTGTGCACATGTCTGAAGGATGTGAAGTGATCCTAGGTAAGCAGCTGCCAGCAGATTAGTCAGCAAGCTAGGACTAGGGTAGTACCTTTGTCCATTGCCTTGTGGGATGAACTTTCAGCCCAAGAAAATGGACTGAGTTTACCTCATGTTTTCCTAATAAAATCATGGAAACCTGAGCAAAGCTACAGTGGGTTTAAGTCTCATTTATTAGTACTTCAGTCCAGCTTTCCAAAGCTGTAAGCAAGTAAATGACCATGTGAAGAATATATATTTTTTTTTTTCCTTCTCCTGAGGTGTGTTCCAGGCTGGAAATCTTTAGGGTATGGCTCTGACTCATTGTCTGTAGAGCACCCAGGGTATGCTTGCTGTTTAAAGGTCTGGACTCTAAACTGTAGGAGTACACTAATTAAATATTATTGGGGGGAAAACAGCCACAGTAAACTGACTAGAAGAAAGCAAATAAAGCTTGATCAGGAGTCAAGGGAATTCAGAGCCCTGGGTCCTGAGTTGCAGAGCAAGAGAGAACCTGTCAAGAGCCATGGGCTTGAAGTTATTTTAATTTTTTTGTAACTGTCTGAAGTGTTTCTGGTCCTTCCTGGTCAAGTTTGTAAGTGAAAGAGAGTGGTTTCCAAGTGTTCAACCTCAAGAGAACAGATGTTTTTGGTGTCTGGTACTTCATAGATGCTTAAACAATTGCAGGCATCTTCCAGTGTTGGATTTTTTTGGTTTTCTTTTGTTTTGGAGAGGTTGCCTCTAGAACTTTCAGCTTTGGATTTTTCAGTTGGGAGCCATTCAGGCTGTTCTAAGCCTCTGACAGCAATTTGGCAGCTCAGGAGCAGGGGTGGTTAATGGAACCAGCAGGGACAAGGACACCTGAATGACTAATGACCAGTACTTTGCCTTGGGTGCAGATGTTAGACTGGGGCTCTGAGGGTTCTTGCTGCTCCCCAAGTGGCTTCCAAACAGCTGATAATCTGCACAGCAGCCTGTTAAAATTCCTGTGCTGCTTTGAGATGCAGCTACCTAAACCCATCTCCCACTGTGATAAAACTTGTATGGGAGCAGCCTTTTGGCTTCAGCTGGAACAATGAGGGTATCTTGGGTAGGTTCTTTGCCTTGAGTTTACTGCATTGATAGCTTGGATTGCATTTGCAGTGTGTTCAGTTGAGGTTTGAATGCCAGCATAGGGAGGAATCAGGTGAAGTGTCTGGGAGCAATAAGGAGCCTTGTTTTGAATGTGGATTGTTTGACTTGAGCTGTGTGAATTGTTTAAAGGACGCTGTTTAGCCTCAGGTTTGCCAGGTGTTATCTAGGTTTGGAGGACACTAGAAGTAGCTCAGCTCTGCTCTGCCACATACATTCTCCTCTTTGCAGAGGTGTGTTCTACCCCATTCAGCAACAGGGAATTCAACACCTGCCATCGAAATGTCTTTGCTGTCTCCTGTCTTGATCTGTTTTCAGCAAGCAGTTGTTTTGAAACCTGACATATCTTTCTAGTATGACAAATTGCCTACAGCTCCAATTCTCCCTGAAAATAGCAGTGAGCACTTCTGAGACACTCCTATGACTTGATTCCAAAGCTTTTAAGTCTAGAAGGTTATCAATAAAACTAGAAATAGCACGGGAGCAGAACAGAGCATCATGGGGGTGAGCTGATGTTAAGCAAAGCAGAATTGCAGCAAGCCTGAGCTGCTGATGTAGATAAAAAGCACTTTCAGGGCTTTCACTTGTACTTAAACCTGCAACAGTTCAAAGGATGCGAGCTAGCTAATTCCCTGGCATATCTGCTCCTTTATGGCTGGCTGTGTCTCATATCAGGCTGCCCAGAGCATGAAGCCATTAACTGAAGAGGGTGAGCTTTTCTGCACCTGCCCTGCTGAGGGAAAGTGCCTGTGCTGCCTTGAACAAAAGGAGGGCACGACTGGCCTTCCTGACTTTAGGACAAGGTGCCTCTGCAGTTCTAGACCAGGAGCAGTGGAGCCAGCTCTGGGCAGCATTTGTTGCCCTAATAAGGAGCCACGTTGTACTTAAATGTTGGCATTTATCACTCATTTTCTGACCTGCTCTAATCAACCTCTCTATTCTGATAGTGATTCCCTTTCTGGTGCAGCAGCCTCCAGAGAAATATGATGAAGCTGATGTTTGCAAAAGGCCAAAAGTCATAAGGAACAAGGTGTTGTTTTGCTAATAAGAGCACAGAGTGATGTTCTCTTGAGCATGTAGTGCCTCAGAGCAGTCTGCACCAACACTGCAGCCTGCTTGCTTTGGTTCTTGCTACCCATGCAGTGTTCTCACATGGACTGTCCTGCTCAGAAAATCTCCTTCTGCCAGTGTTTTGTTCCTTTACCCTACTCAATGTTCCAACAGCTGAATTTTCACAGAATGTTTAGGGTTGGAAGTGACCTTGAAAGAACACCAAAAGTTTCTATCCCCAACATAAGCAAATTATTTACACCAAAACATTTAAAACATTGCTGCTTCTGCTCAGCATTACTGTGTCTTTTCCAGGGAAGGCACCTATTAGAGAGACTTCAACTCCATTTAGGAAGAGATTGGTGGTGTCAGCTTTGAGGTATGAAACTGGAACTTGAGTAGACATGGGTATGGGGGCTGAAACATGGGCAGTGGGGTGACTGGGAACTGCTGTTAAGTCCCTGAGTAGCCATGTGCTGGGTTTGAAAAGGTCAAGCAGTTTACTTGGTGGATCTGTGGGGTTGGTAGTGATGTTGAGAGTCTCTGGAACAGTGCACTGGAACTTGTACACCTCCAGCTCAGCTTGTGTCTACCTGCTTGTTCTTGGGGTCTCTTGGTTGGAGATATTGCTGTTTCTCAGGCTTGTGGCTCCCAGTCACTTTCTGCTGTCACTTTCTTGCTGAAGCCTTGTTGCTGATGTCCAGTAACCTTATTTTTAAACCAGATCTGATTCATGCTTTGTTGTCTATGCCAGATGAAGTCCTTGCTTGTGAGTAAGTGTTGTGACTGTAGCTGGCAGGAGCCCTGTGTGATTGCCTCATTTCAGGAAATGTTAAAATAACACTTTTTTTTCTTAGAAAGCTAGTTCGCTCCCATCCCACTTCTAATTCTCTTTAATAGCTGCCCCCAGTTTGGCAGATGTCTTCCAGAGGGTGGATTGTGTTGCTGAGTGAGAGCAGAGACACTTCAGTGGATGTGGTGCTGGAGGAGAGGTACACAAAGCGAGCTGGTGCCTCTAGCCAAGCTGGCTCAAATGTTTTGGAGATTTCTCTGAAATTTGGAAGGAAAAAATGCTAAACTGTGAGAAGAATCCTGCTCCTCTCCCTGGACTCTGCAGCTGGGTATTTTTTTCTTCTTGGAGAAGAGGAGCTGCCCCAACTGAAACTGCTCACTTGAGACAAACCTTAGAGCAGGTTTCTCTGCTCTCATGACTCCAATAATTCGGTTGCTGCTGGAACAGGTGTCCCCTGAGGCTGCACCCAGCAGCCTTTGTCTGCTATTTTGGACTTGCAGTCAGGCCTCCAAGGTATTTAGCAAAGCTTTAGTGGGGCTGAAGAGAATGATCTCCTCAAACCTGTATCAGTGGCTGCTAGTTCCTTTGCCTGTAGCTTTTCTTGCCTTGCTCCTGCCTTGTTTGATCACTGCTGTGGGGAGGTGGTTTGTGTTCGATGCTTTATCTCTCTTTTCTTTCCTCAGCACAAAGAATTCCAAAATAGTTTATGGCTGGATAACAGCAACAGGCAATACTTGTGTGTGTCTCTGCAGTATGTAATCTTTACTCTTTGGGATGCTTACATCCTTAGAGGTTCCCTGAGAGCTTTAATTTCTGCCAGCTGAAAAAGAAGGGCTGGAATTTAGTTG